>VMBQ01006564.1:0-18723 GCA_007657795.1 Dreissena rostriformis | reverse complement strand
TTGTAGCGGATCCGTGGTCTAGTGGTAACACACTGGCTTCAAAATCCAGAGATCGCTGGTTCGATCCCCCGCTGCACCTAACCTACTAACTCGTCTTTCGCATGAGACGTTAAACCGAGGTGCAGTGTACTAGGTGCTATACACCGGGCACTAAAAGACCCAGGGTCACCTCTGGAACGGGGTGTCTTCTGTATATTGCACTATCCCCCGTAACCAACTAACACGTCTTTCTGGGGGCGATGGCCATATGGGAGACAATCCCGGTGCACTCGATAAAAAACAAATGAATGAAGTAAAAAATGTACAAACGACATCATCAGTAAGGTCAATTCGAGACTTAAGTTCATGTATAGACACAACAGTGTACTCGATTTTAACACCAGGAAACCCTCTGTAATTCATTAATTCAGTGCTTATTTGACTATGCATGTTCGGCCTGGTATAATAACTTAGGGAAAACTCTTAGGTCTAAATTGCAAATCACTCAAAACAAGGTTGTGCGATTCATTTTAAATGTTCCACCAAGAACCACACTGACGGTGACCTGCTCAGATTTTCACAAACTAGGAATGTTAAAACTTAATGATAGAGTCAAACAACTGAGTCTTAATCATGTACATAAAATATTGTATGACAAATGTACTGTGTACATGAAAGAAAACTTTATTAAGAAATCCGATTTTCATAGCTACTGCACAAGAAATAGCAAGTGTAATTTCTATGTTCCTGACATAAAGTCAGCAACAGCTTCAACTTTTTATTATAATGGGGTTTAACTTGAATGCCCTTCCATACTCTATTCAAGGTATAAATAATCACTTCAAATTCAAAAAAGAAGCCAAAAAACACTTTCTTAATAAGTACCTTTATGGTTGAGCATGGCCAACTGTGTTTTTTTTAAGTGTTTGGATATCCCTGTTTTTTGTTGTTTAATTGTTGTTGTTGTTTGTTTTTTGACGAGTTTTTTTTAAATCCAGTGCTCGCTCAAATTGTTAGTCGTATATTCATTTCATGAACTCTAGATTTGCTAACACCATTATAAAAAAAAATAATAACCCATTATAATAATATTTTGTAGCTAGCTGCAATTTAGTTGATGTGCAGTGCAGAGAAGCAGTAATGTAAAGGACCCCTTTGGAAATAAGTCGCAAGACTTTCAAGGGCTTTCCTGACAGTACATGTCCTTATATCACACTATAATAAACTAATAGTTATCAGTCTGAAATACCAAATTGATAAATAAAATAGAGCTTGAGTTCCATCTGAAGCACTAAACGTCAACATGTAAATGTATCTCAAATTTATACCTCATGAAGTCAATTTAATCTGTGATATTTTGTGTGCTCAATATATGTGTTTGTTTTTAAGTTAATTTGTTTAAGCTTCTGTAAAAAAAATTGTACATGTTATTATTTAACATGTAAGTGCCGAATAAACCTATCTATCTATAAGCTCGGAACCAGTCAAAGCTCTGCTGGTGGTAATTCTTTAAACAATTAGTTGAGTGGTGTGTAACCATCGCGAAAAATAAACAGGATGAAATTTCCGCCATTATTTTGAACGACAAATTAAAATATCTGTGCATTAAAATCTGGGTAAGTATCATTTGCAATAATCACTAAGAGTAAATAAAAGTTTGATATGATTTTATCTTTATGTGGAATAAAAATGATGATAAAATTTGATCACAAAAGACAAATGAACGTAATTTGCGAAGGCTTAAGTTTCGGTATATATTTTCGCGACCTATATAATATTGGCTTGACTAACACGACATTTTATAGAGATTTCACTGACTACTTTTGCAAAACAGCTATTGTTCGTCAAGCATTTATGTATCTCAATGGGGGAAATATTGGCTTGACTAACATTACATTTTATATAGATTTTATTTTCATAATTTTGCCATACAGCTAAAAGTGAAAGTTGGAAAATCCAAAATCAGTGAAAAATCAATAGGAACATGGTAAAGGTTTATTTCACGTAAACCCTCTGCCTGGAATCTGGAAAAAAACAAACTTTTATACAACTATATTATTTTGCAATTTTCATTGTCTGTATCTCAGGGTTTGATATACCAAACTCCAAATTAAACTGTCAAAAATGGGTGTCCATCACTCCATGTTTCCAGCAATTTTTTTCCTTCTTTATAAAGTACCGGTTAACGGCACTTTCCCAATTACAAAAAAACTGCAAATTTCCCAATTGCTGTCCCAAAATTTCCCAATAAAAGGTATTTTTTTTTTTTTTTTTTTTTTTTTTTNCAATTTTTCCCAATTTTGAGGTTTTCACGACTCGATTTTTCCCGATTTCAGGACTTCACGACTCATTTTTTCCCAATTCGACCGGTACGGGTACTTTTCCCAATAGGACAAAAAAAAATCGCTGGTTTCATATAATCATAATCATTGTTACAGGTTGATTCTTGGAGAGTGGGTGCCATAAGTTGACATGAATTCTAAATCTCAAGAAGGCTTTGTAAGGGTAAGTGCTTGATATTTGTGTGATGATTTTGGCCGATTTTCTAATTCAACTTATGTAACCATGATTTTCAATCCACAAAAAAATTGATATTATCTTCTTGCTCATCAGAATAAAATTACATATAAATGTTGTTTGATTGTAAAAAATATTTACTTAGTTCAGTCTAAATTCTTTGGTATTAATAATATATCATTAGACCTATGTTTATAGGGAACCCAGTACTGGTAAGTACATCAAATTATGAAGTGATTATGTAAACACATTTGAGATTCTTTTGTTTATTGGATCAACAGAGCCTAGAACAGAGACCGCTTAAGGACCTGAACTACCGAGAGAGCGGTAAGCAGACAGACATGCCTTTGAAATCATGTGTGGATGGAGGCGGTAAGCAGACAGACATGTCATTGAAATCATGTGTGGACGGAGGCGCTCAGAAGCAGAAGATCTCTCTGCAAGAGTACAGGAAGCGTGTGCAGACGAGTCCCCCAGAGAGAACCGGGATATCTGAACTGGGTCGAGAGAGAGACGAAGTGCTGGAGTGCTGCGTTGAGGAGACCAACAATGGTAGGCACAACTCTTTGGCAAAACTTGCACAACAATGTGACGGTAAAATAAGTTAAGTCTCACAGACCAAAAAAGCTATTAGCCCAATCTCTTTAAATGTGTCAAAGGCATTTGTTGTTGTTGTTGTTCACCATTTCCTCAATCAAATCTAACGTTTCTTATGTTTCTAACGTTTCTAATGAAATGTTCGATTTTGTTTTCAACTTAAACCAAGTGGAGATAATGGGTTAAAAACTATTTTTAAGACATAACCTTTGATTCAGAAATAACCAGAGTGCCTTTAAAATCTTTATGTTATGCTTTATAATTTGTAGCAATATAATTTAGCCCAGTTATCAATTCCAATAATGTCTGTTCATTGCGCTTTGTACATTATTGAACAACATTAATATTTACTTGTCATCATGACCAGGGCACGAACATTCCCCTCGCCCTGACAAGCGATTTTGTTATGGGCCAAGGTGAAAAGTTGGGCTGGACTTCCTACAATACGAGTGATTTTTATTAGCTCGGCTGTTATCTAAGAAAACCCAAGGTATTGTCATAGCCTTCTTGCCGCCGCGTCGTAGTCGTCGTCCGAAAACTTGAACATTGGCCATAACTTTTGCAATATTGAAGATGGCAACTTGATATTTGGCATGCATGTGTATCTCATGGAGCTGCACATTTTGAGTGGTGAAAGGTCAAGGTCATCCTTCAAGGTCAAAGGACAATTTTTTTTTGGTTTTTCATGTGTATCTCATCGACTTGCACATTTTGAGTGGTGAAAAGGTCAAGGTCAATGATGACCAAGGTCAAAGGTAAAAAAAAATAAAATCCTAGCACCCACAGCCAAGCCTTGGCATCTGCTATGCGGTGCTCTTGTTACATAAATGACCATTGATACAAAAATAAAAAAAATATATCTTGCTCATTTAATAATTATTGAAAAAAGCATTGTCGTATTAAGTAAAATTAAACATGGTCAATAAACATTATTTTTTTCAACAAACCCTACTTTGACATAGGAGGAGTACATGATACTCCAGGAATAATGGAAAATCGCCGGAACATGCTGTACATGACAAGTGTCATAACAAATGTAATTATCGTGCCCTTATGAGGTCATTATGATGTGTACATTAATGACTGTTTGACATCATTCAAAAGTCTGTTTTTCCAGCTGCTTATCTATGTGATAAAGTGCATTATAAATGAGGCTCGCTCTTTGAACAGGTGGTTTAATGCATGTGTAAAAGTGTCGCCCTAAATTAGCCTGTGCAATAAGGCGTATCAGGGACGACACTTTCCGCCTAAACTGGCTTTTCGTCAAGAAGAGTATTCCTTTAAACGAAAAATAAAATAAATATGAAACAATAAAAGCAAAAAGTGATGTCTCTGATCTAGGATAAATCTTTACGTACATTCATTAAACCCCCTTTTCACAGAGCGAGGCTCAATTCTTTTAAGAAAAGATAGAATGTCATTTCTGAATTTATTTTCAGGCCTTGAAGAAAGAACAATAAGCGTTGCCATGGGAGATATCAGCACTGACATGGGGAAAATGAGCATTGATCAGCTACAGGAAACCTATCTAGATGCCAAAACTGGGAACATACAGGCACCTAACAGAGACAATACCCAGCAACAACAGGAGACCAATAAACAAGCAGAACTGGTTTCAACGGGTATTGGCGATGGTGGTGAGCCTAAAGTTAACAAGCTGAAATTAAGCAAGTCTTCAAGTGCTTCTAAATGTGACTCTGCGTCTGTTGGTAAAAGTAACTCAGGGTTAAGTAGGTCAGAAATGTCAGAAGGTTCTCTGCAGAAAAATCAAAAAGATGTAACCGACCGCAACACCAAAAGAGATCCTAATGATGAAACACAGTCATTAGCAGAGCATATACGGCAAAAGACTGGTAAAAGTATGTCTTTTGAAGTTGTAAAATTACCTGAACAAAAGAAAGAAAAAGTTGTTCATTCTCATAAGCCACAGGTTATTGATTTGACAGAAGATGAAGACATACCTGCATCTGTAATAAAAGCCTCCAGTCAAGGAAAGTCTATACAGAATCATACTGAAACCACCAGGGAGACTTCAAATCAGGCTGTGAAGCCAAATGAAACTGTATCAGAATATTTTCAGCCAATCAAATCTGCAATGTCACTGAATAATCAGTCAAATCAGCCAATCAAATCGTTCGAAGCATTAAGCAAGCAGGCTGGTCAGTTTGAGACTGGTTCACATCAGGAAAAGCTTGGACAGGGTCATCAGTGGACACAGCCAAGGACCCAGTCTACTGGACCAGGGCAGCAGGCAGGTTTCAAATCTGCTACATCCCTGGTTCACCAGTCTCTGCAGGCTGATATTCAGGCACGCAATGAGCTGGCAAAGAAGCTGGAAAAGCAAAAGGTACACTCAGGAAAAATATATTCAATTATGTTTCTCCAAACAGTTTAGAAAAGTGCATTGTTCACAATTTTAATGACAACAGCCTGTAACTTAAAAGGGGTTTTCCTCTTATTTAAAATAAGGCCCTAAAACAGACCCGATTCCAAGTGTTTTTTACTAATCATCAATTAATTTTTTTCCATTTAAATATTAAGACAAAAAAAAGTATGCGAAATTCATTGAGCGTTTATTTTCCGTTTAAATCAAGCATTTGTTGATAGAGATTTTAAGTAAGATCAACTTATCTGATGCTATATCTTTTGCTTAAAGGCTCATAAAAGGTGACAAATCCAATTATTATGCATATAAACTGGTATAATTTTTACCAGATTTCAGTTACAGTACTCTTGCATAAAAAGTGATAATAACACAGCTTAGGTGCAACGTTGTCAAGAATAATGGAAGATATACCTGTTTCATAATTGGAAGAAATGTTTACAACTTTGCAACTGACGTGGTGTGAAGCCTCAAAGCGGTGACGTATGCTAAAAATAGCTGAAAGAAAATTTAATTTTAATTATATTTTAAACAATTTTTTACCAGCAGAAAGTAACTTATAAGATCACTACAAACATTTTTACCATTCAGAAGAGACCTAATTTGTAAGTGATACCGGAAAACGTTGAAAATCAACGATATATTTTTGGTGACCTGAGTCACCGGAGCGCTTGCTCTATCCCGAGTAAACAGCGATGTAAATAAACCGATTGTTGTGTCGCCTGACTATAGTCAGGGGACATATAGGTGTTACTTCGTCGGCGGCTGCGGCGTCGTCTGCGGCGGCGTCACACTTTTCGAAAAAGGCTCATAACTTCTGTGTCCCTTCAGATATTGCTTTCATATTTGGTATGCATGTGTATCTGGACAACACCTTTCCATACCTTTTCATGCGCATACAATTTTTTACCCCTGTGACCTTGAACTTGAGGAAAGCGTTTAGAAATCTGCGACCGCGATTCAAAATCTGCAACCGCGATTCGAAAAAGGCTCATAACTACTGTGTCCCTTCAGATATTGATTTCATTTTTGGTATGCATTTGTATCTGGAAAACACCTTTCTATGCACATACAATTTTTAACCCCTGTGACCTTGAACTTGTGGTCAGCGTTCAGGTTTAGAAATCTGCGACCGCGATTCGATAAAGGCTCATAACTACTGTGTCCCTTCAGATATTGCTTTCATATTTGGTATGCATGTGTATCTGGACAACACCTCTCCATGCGCATAATTTTTTTGACCCCTATGACCTTGACCTTGAACTTGAGGTCAGGGTTCAGGTTTCGAAATCTGCGACCGCGAATCGAAAAAGGCTCATACCTACTGTGTCCCTTCAGATATTGCTTTCATATTTGGTACGCATGTGTATCTGGACAACACCTTTCCATGCGCATGAATTTTTTTTTAACTTGGGGTCCACGTTCCATTTTGGAAATCTGCGACCGCGATTCAAAAAAAGCTCATAACATCTGTGTCCCTCCAGATATTGCTTTCCTATTTGGTATGCATGTGTATCTGGACTAGATCTTGCCATGCGCATAAAAGTTTTGACCCCTGGGATTTTGTCCTTGAACTTAGGGTCCGCGTTTAGATTTCGAAATCTGGGACCGCAACCCCAAAAAGCTTCTTAACTACTATGTCTTGAGCTTTACTTTAAACATTAATTTTTTTTTAATAGATTTTTTATGCCCCTGGCATCTAGGATGCGGAAGGCATATAGCGTTTGACCTCTCCGTCCGTCCATCAGTACGAAAATCTGTGTTAACCCAATTTGACCGTTTCGTTTGACATCAATACCGCTTGCTACAGAGCTTTGATACTTGCATGGATGTTGTCTCTAATCAACCTGCACACACCAGCATCACCCAACCTCATTTTGACCTTGACCTTACTTTGGACTAAGACTTACTGAAATGGGCCAATTTCTTGGTTAATCCATTACCATCAGGCGACACATCCAATTGCGGAGTTCTAGTTTGTAAACACAATTGACTTGGAGGACACTGTATTTTGAGCTCAAAACAAGCTGTATTGCTCATTTTTTATGGTAATGTCCAATACCTGTAGCATATATATATATATTGTTTTTTTAATAACCTTCATGAAAAGAATATGCAAAAAATATTTAAAAATCTGTAATAATTACGGATCGTCACCTTTTATGAGCCTTTAAGTGATTTTCATCTTACCTGATATCTCTAACATGATATTTTATTGATGACACACTTTTGCAACAAGAAGCTCTGATCAAAATGTTTTCTTGCTGATTTGTGCAGGCCTTGGTAGCCACAGTGAAGATGTCCCAGCTCCCAGACAAGGGCGAGAGGCTGAGGTCAACACTGGAAACCATGGTTACCACCCTAGCTGACCTTGACTGCAAGCTGAAGGTCAAGGTCGCTCAGCTGAACAGTCAGAACGTGGCAGTGAATAGTGAAGGTTCAGGCAGTTCAGGTATGACCACTATCTCTGTCATTTCAGTTGTTTTGAAATTGTGAGATTTTCTTACTCCATCCATTTTTAAACCAATTGATAGTGTGTATGCAAGGTTTTGTATCATATGTCCATGTTAATATATAGTCATAATACAGAGCCATTTATCATAATTCAATATTTTTTTCATCAGAAGCTAAAATTATATGAAAATACTTTGAATTTGTATTAAAAAAAACATAAGTGTAGTAAGACATAGCACTTGGGATTATTATTTTTTGTTTTTCGAATTTCTCAAAAGACATAATATAAAGTCATGTTGGTTGACAGCAGAACTGAATTGTTAACAATAAAAAGAAGAAAAAGTTTGAAACATCTCAGTCCTTTGCTTGTTCTTTAGATTTATTTTGCTATTCTGCTTCTAGCACCCAACCCACACCAGCCGTCACAGACTGTCCCCAGACAGCCCCAGGTGATCCGGATCTACCCAGGCGGGACCACAGCGCCCCCTCAGCCCGGATCTCACGTCCCACACAACCCGGAGCACTTGCGTCAGACCACCCTGCTACCCCACGTCACTCAGATTCCTCAGCATGTGCTGCAGCAGATGTATGCAGGTAGGAATGTGTTTTGTTTCTGCTATTTACCTGTAATACGCACTTTCCCAATTAAGAAAAATTACAAAATTCCAAAGAGATTAATGAGTTACCATTTGGGAAAATGACCTATAAATGATAAATTGGAAATTTGAGCGTATAATTTCCTTTATTTTTGAAAAAGACTATAGCCTGTTTATTGATAACATCTTTAGCAAACAAAAAACTGTAAAATAGTTATTACACCTTCAGGCTGTTTATATCTTGTATACCCTTGCAGCCAACCCTCAGGCCATGCAACTGTACGGAGGTCGGATGACAGAATCAAGGCTGAGAGAAGTGGGCAGTGTCACCAAGGACGCCATTGAGAAACTGCACAAGTAGGAAATAGACAGGAGTGTTGTTCATTGCAGACGAATAATAGATTATGATTCTGATAAAGAAGTGAGCATATAAATTTTAGCCTTTTAGTGAAAAAATAAACACTTCACTTAAGGGTTCCTGGAAATTATACATTTATTATGCGTAACTGAGGACCAATTGTAGGCAATTAAGAAAGAGTCGCGGGGTAGCGTGGCAATTTTGAAAATAATCATCAGAAAGTTCATCATTTAAAAAAATAATAAAAAATATTATGTTTAACAGAAACTACCCCAATAAAATATTTTACCGAAAGAATCACACACTCAAAAATGATGATTTTAACACAGTTTTGTTTCTTTTAATGCGTAGATTTTACCATTTTTAGTCTTGCAGCATTGTCTGTTTCATTTATTGCATTAAATCAGCAAACAGCGTGAAGGGGTAAATATTTTTCTAGGTAAAATGTTGTCAATTTAAAGTTACTGAATTTTACCATATAAATCACTAGATTGCATTCAACATGAGACACTTGATCAATCCAAATGTGGACATTTTTGGACACACTTAACCATTCCAAAAGGTATTTTTTCACAATAAGGAGAACAAATGCAACTGGAATTTATAATTTCAAATAAATTACAATTTAATGAACGTTTGTTTAAACAACTCTGTATAATATAGTTCAAATACAATATTTGCTAGTTATGTAACTATGTTGATATTGTACAACTTAGGTTTTAAATTTATTACAATTTCAAAATTTTGATAAAAACCCGTTATCCCCAAGCGTTGATCATATTTATGTCATTCCCAGGCAGCTGGAGTCATGCCCGAAGACAGATGAGGAGCTGGAGGAGCCTAGAGGGCTCGTTGTCCCTCTGATGACCCATCAGCGTCAGGCCCTCGCGTGGCTCGTGTGGCGGGAACGACAGTCGCCCTCAGGGGGTATTCTGGGTAGGTTCTTATCTCAGTAGACGTATCCCAGTAGACGTATCCCAGTAGACGTATCCCAGTAGACGTATCCCAGTAGATGTATCCCAGTAGACGTATCCCAGTAGACGTATCCCAGAAGACGTATCCCAGAAGACGTATCCCAGTAGACCCCTGTTGACGTATCCCAGTAGACGTATCCCAGTAGACGTATCCCAGTGTTTGCCCTGGAGGGCATAGGGTCATGGCCCAGTACTTCAAAAAGGGCATTTTAACGCGCAGTTCAGGCGAAAAAGGGCAAAACGTTCCGAAATGCGATACAGATACAGCATGTTGTTGTTTTTTAAATTAAATTACACGTAGAAATAAATGTTTTGATATTACTGTATTATACATTAAATTCACAACTTGCAAGAGGATTACACTTGTTTGCCATCAAAAGTCTCCTAAGTAAGTCCACGATTTTCTCGTGATAGAGTACACATAGGGGACCGATTTAGTGTGCTTGGTATATCAAAGCCACTGACATTATCGATTGATTTTGACATGGGGTTATTCATGCATGACTTATACACAACCATTTGCATCTTCGCTGCCTTAAAGCCATAATCTGATACGTTTCGGCTAAGAAGTTTGGTCAAGAGGCAATTAAGATGTTATCAATAGCGTGGCATCTTTTGCCTTTGAAAAGGGCAAAGTGGCGCTTCAGAACAGCAACATGGCGCAGTGCCACGCACAATGGTCTGGGAAAAACACTACCCAGAATACGCTAGAGTTTGTAAACACCTTTAATTTTCCAGTACAAACAAAGCCGCCCAACTGTTATTATTTTTATGTGACTACGATTGATGAATAAAATTGGTCAGCGTTTCTTGTACCTTAGGATAAGTGGCTTTTCAAAAGTCTAGCCCAATTTGGGATAAGCTTATTAAGGCAATCCTTAGTTTTAATGTATTTATTTAGACAAACATTCGTGTTATGAAATGTCAGTATAAATATGTGTACTTTAAATTTGATTAGAACATAAGCATCGACAACATGCTAAAAAGTAACATTATTAACTAAAAAGCCTCCAGAAGGCGATATTAATGTTTGTTCATCTTTGGTGTTTTATATGCCTCCAATGTGGTATACAAAGATATGAGAATATGTGCAACCAGAATGAAAGGTACATAACTCTTTCTTCAATATTTACAGAGTTATTGCACTTTGGTCTATTTTCAAGAGCAGAACATGCAATGCTCATGCTACTTGAATGTCCTGATTGAACCATGTTCTGAGAAAACTGGACTTAGTGCATGTGCCTAAAGTGTTGTCCCAGATTTGCATGTGCAGTCTGCACAGGCTAATCAGGGACAACACTTTCCGCTTTTCTGTAATTGTGGGTTTAAGGGAAGTTTCTTCTTTCCGAAAATCCAGTTTAGTTCAGACGGAAAGTGTTGTTCCTGCGGAGTGCACAGGCTAATCTGGGACAATTCTTTAGCTCTTACAGTGCTGGAACCGGATTTTGAAGGCCTTTGCAAACAGTTTGGATCCAGATGAGACGCCACAGAACGTGGCGTCTCATCAGGATCCAAACTGTTTGCTATTCTGATAGTATTCTTTGAAAAAAAATCGAAGAAAATGCTAATTTTATAAATTCAGCAGACAACATTTTAGCAGACGACAAATTACCCAGCATGCAAAGGGTTAAGATCAGTTTTCCCAGAACCAGGCTCAATTGATCTTGGACAATTACTTCTCTAGCTGACGACATGGGACTTGGGAAGACGCTGACCATGATATCTTTGATCATCAAGCAGCAAGAGCTGCGTAAGCATGGAACGGAGGCGGAGAAAGCAGTCTGGTTGAGCAGGGACAAGCAGCTCGAGAAGAGTAGGTTACAGATATACATCAGACCTTTTGTTGTGGGATATATCACAAGTGATGAGCAAGAAATGGAAGCCCTTTAAAACATTTTATTCAGAAAATATTTTGTAACAATTTCGTCTACAATGTTGTGAGTTGTGTGCCACCCTACTAAATATGCTTGAACATTTATCTTAACTTGCTCATTTGAATGACTATTCATAGAAGACTCAAGTTTACTCTTAATAAGAGATTTTCAATGAACTTTCTTCAAAACTTTTAAGTATCAAATTACAAATATGTATAAAATAATATATTTTGGAATTTCTAGTTACCTTTTATAATCCTCCAAATAGTTAAGGACTAATTCAATTACTGTTTATTTGAAAAATGGTGTTGTGCCTCAAACCATGTCTACATACAACCATGAATTGCTTTATCAGCACATTTGATTTCATCATGTTGTGATTAAAGAATTGTTCAGACAATGTCATCATGAGTTATAATCAACAAGTTTTGCACTGTTGTACAAGATGTTTCTCACAAATCTTCAGTGGACAAAACGCTCGTGAAATCCTCAGCCACGCTAGTGATCTGTCCTGCATCGCTGATCCACCAGTGGCGGACCGAGATAGAGAGACGATGCAAGCCTGGCCAGCTGAGAGTGTGCATGTACCATGGGCCCAATAGGGAGAAAAACATCCTCAAGTGAGTCTGGGGAATGAACACTAAAGTTGATAAAAAGTGTCTTTGTAGAAATTAACCTTTTTATTGTAGTTTAATCATATTTATTGTAGCCGGATTGCATTAAAAACTTATGGCTTATTGATATACTCTTGAGTGTGTTTAGTGGGAAGAACCAGTACTTGGTGTTTTAAGAGAATTTCTTGAGAATGTTACTGAGCAGGGGGTCTTATTTATTGTAGCCTGATTGCATTGACAACTTTCACCCTATTGATAGATTCTTGAGTCTGTTTTCTGGGTATAACCAGTCATCAGTGGCTTAAGAGACGATCTTGAGAATGCTCCTGAGCTTGTGGTCTAACCCTTTGCATGCTGGGAAATTTGTCGTCTGCTAAAATGTTGTCTGCTAAATTTCTAAAATTAGCATTTTCTTCAATTTTTTCAAAGAATACTATCAGAATAGCAAACAGTTTGGATCCTGATGAGACGCCACGTTCTGTGGCGTCTCATCTGGATCCAAACTGTTTGCAAAGGCCTTCAGAATCCGGTTCCAGCGCTCAAAGGGCTAACCCGGGACCTTCTGATTGCTAGTTGGACACTATATCCACTATACCACTGCCACAGGTTCAATTTCTGGAAGTAATCTACTAATTTAGGTATTGTGTTAGCTAGCAATTTGCTTGTCATTTATTAATGGTTGTATTTTAGTCTTGCAAACATTGTAAGGTGAGTCTTGTTATGGGAAAACTGGGCTTAATGCATGTACATAAAGTGTCATCCCAGATTAGCATGTGCAGTCTGCACAGGCTAATCAGGGACGACACTTCCCGCCTAAACTGAAATTTTTCTTATAAGAGACTTCCATTTAATGAAATTACATAAAATCGGAAAGTGTCGTCCCTGATTAGCCTGTGTGGACCGCTCAGGCTAACCTGGGATGACATTATACGCACATGCATTAAGCCCAGTTTTCCCAGAACGCCGCTCAGGTAATTGTTTCCTGTAGGCTGGCTAGCCAGGATGTGGTTCTGACCACATACAACATCGTTGGTAAGGAGGTGGAGCTGGATGACAACGACAAGAACGGGGAGAACCCAGTGAAGGACGAGGGGAAAGAGGAGGCAGAGGAGACCAGCAAAGTAAGGGCAGGACATGTTACTGGCAGGGCCCTGTCTTTATAAATAATCTTAAAACAAATCTAAGTTACGATCAACTTTTTTTTCGCACAATAATATAAGTTACACTGCTACTTATTGACCCAGGGCGGTGTTATACAGAGTCAGTAAATTAATATGCGGGGAGAGAGTAGCTCACTCCTATATTACAAAGTACCATTCTTTCTAGAGTATCATCTTTAGAAGAAGAAAAACAACGTAGCTACACAGTATTTAACGATAACGTCTTGGCTAAGTATGTAATCTGGATTATTTGCATCCAAAAACTAGGTCACCACGTAAAATGTTACAAAAGTCCTTGTTACCACTCTAGAGGCCACATTTATTACTCAATCCTGATGAAACTTGGTCAGANGCGTAGAGTGTCATCCCAGATTAGCATGTGCAGTCTGCACAGGCTAATCAGGGACGACACTTCCCGCCTAAACTGAAATTTCTCTTATAAGAGACTTCCATTTAATGAAATTACATAAAATCCGAAAGTGTCGTCCCTGATAAGCCTGTGCGGACCGCTCAGGCTAACCTGGGATGACATTATACGCACATGCATGAAGCCTAGTTTTCCCAGAACGCCACTCAGGTATTGTTTCCTGTAGGCTGGCTAGCCAGGATGTGGTTCTGACCACATACAACATCGTTGGTAAGGAGGTGGAGCTGGATGACAACGACAAGAACGGGGAGAACCCAGTGAAGGACGAGGGGAAAGAGGAGGCAGAGGAGACCAGCAAAGTAAGGGCAGGACATGTTACTGGCAGTTGGCAGGGCCCTGTATTATAAATAATCTTAAAACAAATCTTAAGTTACGATCAACTTTTTTTTGCACAATAATATAAGTTACACTGCTTCTTATTGACCCAGGGCGGTGCTATACAGAGTCAGTAAATTAATATGCGGGTAGAGAGTAGCTCACTCCTATATAACTAAGTACCATTCTTTCTAGAGTATCATCTTCAGAAGAAGAAGAACAACTTAGCTACACAGTATTTAACGATAACATCTTGGCTAAGTATGTAATCTGGATTATTTGCATCCAAAAACTAGGTCACCATGTAAAATGTTACAAAAATCCTTGTTACCACTCTACTCTAGAGGCCACATTTATTACTCAATCCTGATGAAACTTGGTCAGAATGATCATCTTCAAAATATCTAGCCCAAATGTGTCGTAATCTGAGAAAACTGGGCAAAATTCATGTGCGTAAAGTGTCATCCCAGATTAGCCTGTGCAGTCTGCACAGGCTAATCAGGGACAACAATTTCCGCTTTTATGGAAATTTTCGTTCAAATGATGTCTCTTCTTGACGAAAATCCAGTTAAGGCGGAAAGTGTCGTCCCGGATTAGCCTGTGCGGACCGCACAGGCTAATCCAGGACGACACTTTACGCACATGCATTATGCCCAGTTTTCTCAGAACACGACACAAATTTGAATCAGTGTCATGTCAGGATGAGTTTCCTGAAACTAGGTCAGATGTAAAATAAACCTTGTTTCCAATCTAGAAGCTATATTCATTACCCACTCTTGATGAAACTTGATTAGAATTTATTTTGACAATATCAATGACATTTTTATACGCCCGTTTTTTCAAAATGGGATGTATTATAGTTTTACCCTTGGCGAGCGGCGGGCGGGCAGGCAGCGGCAGAGTCCACAGCAGTGTCCCCTCTCTAATTTTTATCCGATCTTCACCAAACTTGGTCAGAAGTTGTATCTAGACAATATCTAGGGCAAGTACAAATATGGGTCATGCCGGGTCAAGAACTAGGTCACGGGGTCACTTAGTGCATTTCAAGGATTTAGCATGGTGTCCGCTCTTTAAATCTAATTGAAGTAGTTTTCATCCCATCTTCACCAAATTTGGTCAGAAGTTGTATCTAGGTCATGTTCAAATATGGGTCATGCCGGGTCAAAAACTAGGTCATGGGGTCACTTAGTGCATTTCAAGCATTTAGCAGGGTGTCCGCACTCTAATTGAAGTAGTTTTCATCCGATCTTCACCACTTAGTGCATTTCAAGCATTTAGCATGGTGTCCAAAACCTTCAAAAGGGCATATCTTGTGACAGTTTGGCACTCTTGTTTAAATCTGGGTCAAGTGTCGTCAATGAATAGACCACCAGGCCGATTTTCAACCATTGGTGTACTATAAACTCAGAAAGCACTTAAGAGCCATCATGGCGCTCTTGTTTTTTACTGCTTCAACTATTGAATTATAACTTAAAGTTTGTCCTACCATATTTATTAAGCTTTTGGATTGCAAAAGACTTTACATGTGAATTATTATTGGTATTTTGTTTCTTTAATGGCATTATTTATTTACAACATTTGGTTTTTGGCAGCATATGTAAAGCATGTTGCCTACAATTAGTGTTGTGTGTCTTACTTGTAAATTTGAATTTAAGTGCAAAAATGAGTTTAAAACCTTTGTGAATATGAGCAGGGTTCGACAAATCCACTCGCCCGCTCGTAATTTGAGTGGAAATCAGCTCCGGACGAGTGAATATTCCGGCAGCGCTCGTCCTGCAGGGCGANAAATTATGATGGCATCTTAAAAAATCAATAGGAACCCTCCTTTCAGCTTTTTTCAGTTGTTTGTTTTAAGATTAATTGTTATTATCTCTTAAGTGAAGAAGTATTTCACTATAGTTCTATTTGTATTTTTTGTCTTTATATACCCTTACATGTTATTTGTGTGAAAATGTCCTTTTAAGGATAGTGCTATTGTTGTGTATGTGTTTCCAGTATTAAGATGTTTCAGAACTTAATGTTGGAAATATAAGTCTTTGTGATGTTAACTTGTCAGCGTTCTAGATAAGCTGCGTATCAGCGTAATATACACATTAGAATTATCAAGGTACGCTCAATTGATCATTTCCGTGCGTACATTTAAGCAAGCCAATCTGGACTTACGCAAATGATGTAAATTCTCTGCATACAACATAAACAAAAAATATAAACAGCTGATTGTCTTTCGCCAAAATATAAGACTGGTTATCGTAAAAATTAGAGCTAATTTGTGCGCTGGATTGAACAAATAGTTAGCCAGTCAAGCGCTTATGTGTTTATTAAATTACATGAAGAGGTGAGGATGGCTTCTTCGGAGCCAAAACAAATTACTTCTCAAAGTAAAATTGAGATTCTTTTTTTATGGCAAAAGTTATATCGAGTAAAAACATTGTACTGCCAATACTGAATGATTTAATTTCCTCTGTTTTCAAATCAAAAAGGACACACTTAAACGCTAATAAAACAACTGTGAAGGAATACACATAGTTAATGGTTTTAAACTGTTTATTGTGTTTAAAATGATTAAAGTAGTGTGTCTGTACCCCGGCTATATTCTTGTTTTACTTTTAGCAAATTACCCTTCAAGCAAGGCAAAATTTGACCATTACCCCCATGCTTTGAAAATTGTCTAGAACGCTGCTTGTAAAGACTTGTAATAAATAGCACACATCAGTTTTCTTTTGTTCAAATTTGGGGCGCAAATTTTGCCAAATTCCCATTCTAACAATTTATAATATTTTTCTCATATGACTGCCTAAAATTCCCACTTAAAAGTTTAAAACAATATGATTTTTTAAATTAAAAATGTCAGTGTATCTCCCTATCTAGGTCAATGAGTTGAACCATATCAAATAAAGTGTAAACAACACACACTTATTTTCAGTTTTATAGTATTTATAAGCAAAATAAATAAACAGCAACATGTTCCTGTTTTAGTCCAAATGACATGATTTTGCCCAATCCAAAAGGCATATTATAACACTGTGTTTTGCCTGTGTTTTTCTACAGGTTTCTTCGCTGCTCTCCATTCGACGAGTACAAAGTTTGGAAGCGACAGGTCGACACAGGCAACAGTAAGGCATTTATTGTTCACGGTCTCTTTGTTGAACCACTCTTTGGCTTTCTGGATTTTATCATAAAGTATCCATTATTGTTGAGCAAGCAAATGCTATATTTTTTACCAAGTGAAAAACCAGTCCTTTTTTTATGGAGACCTAGCCTGAGATTGTATTTTGGGCTATTCCGGTCAAGGTCACTGTCATTTGTGTCGTGTTCTGAGAAAACTGGGCATAATGCTTGTGCGTATATTGTCATCCCAGATTAGCCTGTGCAGTCCGCACAGGCTAATCAGGGACGCCAATTTCCACTTTTATGGAATTTTTCGTATAAATGATGTCTCTTCTTAGCGAAAATCCAGTTTAGGCGGAAAGTGTCGTCCCGGATTAGCCTGTGCAGACTGCACAGGCTAATCTGGGACAACACTTTACGCACATGCATTATGCACAGTTTTCTCAGAACACGACACATTTATAATAGAAAACAGGTAATTGTGGGCTCCACGCAAGACTATCGTAACTTACTATATATTATATAGTGAGTTACGATAGTCTTGCGTGGGGCCCAGGTAATGCTTAATAGCATCAGTTCTGACAGATGTATGGCATTCAAATTTGATGTGTTTTAGTTTACGTGTAGACCTAGAATTGTATAGCATTTGGGGACAGTAGGATTACAGTCAATGTCACTGTAAATATAAAATAAAATAGAAAAACAAAACTTGTTTCTGCTCAAAAACTTGAGTTTGAATGGGTTATAGCACTGCTGCAATTCTGTGTGTCAGTAGCCTTCATTCAGTCCCAGCATGATATTGCATGTGGTGCAAGTTGTATCGAGGTCACAGTTCAGGGGAGAAAAATTCTACTCTCCTGCTACACTCACTAGTCACCAGTGATTTTTTTTACCTACCGGTCCCGCATCCTGGTCTCAAAAAAATCTTTTGGGATGCAAAGTTTTGAATTATGTGAGTCCCAAAAATGCATTGAAATTTCTAAAAAAATAATAAAGTTTAATATTAAGACTCGTTCTTTCAATTTGGGGACTCATAGATTTGCAAGTTATCGAGTCCCAGGACTCAGATGAGAAAATTTGTACAAATATCACTCCAGTAGTGTTGAGCTTTTAGGTGTATTCCTGTTTATTGAAGTTGACCCTATATCTTCTCTACGTTACTTTTGTCTTTATTTCCATATTTAACTGTAAGACATTCACAGACAGTCTCATTTTTATACAGCTTTTTTAGGACTGTTGATTATTATTATTCGTAATTGCAAAGAAGTAGAGTTGGGTGTGACAGATACACCATGGACCTCAGTCCATAATCGATCTGCTGTAATTTGCTACATATTAAATCCTGCGGGTCAGAATATTCATCACTA
>VMBQ01006563.1:18976-53253 GCA_007657795.1 Dreissena rostriformis | reverse complement strand
GGCCCTTTTTCTAGACGCTAGGCATAAATGGGTTAAATTGAATACACACAAGGTTTACAAACAGTTTCAAAAGGCATTACGATACTTGATACTTTTAGCAGCTGGTATAAGTAGATGTTCAATAGACCGGAGAGACTCTATCATCATCCGAACATCCACTGTCTTTTTCGTAAATAAGAATCGACGCATGTTAACAATTGTGTTGACATTAATTTATCTTATCATGGACAACTCAGTATGTCAACGCTTTTCTTAAACATGGAAACATCTTATACGGGTTCGTTTACGTTTATAATATACAAATATTTTCCTACACTTTTAAATAATGAAGTTTGAAACAGCATAAATAGAATATATAGAAAACCTTTAGTTTTCTTGCAAGCTGGTTATTTCGATGTAGTGTGATTCTCGATTGTTCGACCTGTCATTTGAATCCCAAAATATTCCTCTACGCCTTGGTGTTATATGTGCAAACAGCATATAGTTCCTGGCAAAGTTCATGAGTATTGGGTAGTAAATCAGTTTCCATGACTGTAATATAACAATTTTCAGACCCGACTTGGATTCACCCTGAACACGAGTTTTGTATGCCCCCGTAGTGATCGCATTGTCCGTATGTCCGTCCGTCCGTCCGACCGTCCGGCTGTCCGTCCGGCACTTTTGTGTCCGGAGCCATATCTTGAAAGTGCTTTGGTCGATTTCATTAAAACTTGGTATGAGTATATATATACGGATAAGACGATGATGCACGCCAAATGGCATTGTACNGTGCAAACAGCATATAGTTCCTGGCAAAGTTCATGAGTATTGGGTAGTAAATCAGTTTCCATGACTGTAATATAACAATTGTCAGACCCGAGTTGGATTCACCCTGAACACGAGTTTTGTATGCCCCCGTAGTGATCGCATTGTCCGTATGTCTGTCCGTCTGTCTGTCCGTCTGAAATTCCGTCACACTTTGCGTTTAGGTTTCGAAAAATGTGGAAAAACTCGTTGCGTTTAGGTTTAGACAAATGTGGAAAAAGGGGGCATATGTCATCCTATATATATATATCTTTTATACAGTTTTTGATATTTTAAAATCATACCAACTTCTGTCAAATCAAAAAGGTTAAACAGTGTAATGCAAAAAATGCAGTTGCAGCAATTTTAAGGCTTCTTATAACACTTATTCATATTGTTTCATAATGACCCCGGAAGCCGATTGCATTTTCATCAACACAATTAGAGTACTAGAAATACTTGTGACACGTGATAAATGTGATGACTTTGCATGTATACAATTGTGTGAACAATAATTATTATATGAGTTAACCATTTTTCCCGTACACATTACATCTATTCTGTATATCGCTTAGCGTCGAACAGACGTCGAAGCATAATCTTTATAACTAATGGAACAGTTCTTGAGAAAACTATTTTGCCATACTTAATAAGCTGGGTTTTGATCGTGTGTCAGTTTTGATTATATTGCTCATGTCAAATGAAGGCTGAAGAAAAACTTTTAACTTTCAAAATGGAAATAAAAACCGGTTAAGAATAAAAAATGTGAATAACTTCTCATATGTATACATTATTTTGTAAAATAAAATCAAAATATGTAAATTCAGAATCGAGTTTTAAAAGCTAACACATAAAATGTGTTGTACATATTGTAGGGGAATTTAAATAATTCTTCTATGACAGAGGCATAACGATACAATTCTTACTTTAAACACGTTTTCGTCATGTACGATACAATTTTTAATCACGCGAAGAGCGTTAACTGTAATCAAGATTGATAGTATGTGGCGTGTTCTGAGAAAACTGGGCAAAATGCTTGTGCGTAAATTGTCATCTCAGATGAGCCTGTGAAGTCAGCACAGGCTAATCAGGGACGAAAATTTCCGCTTTTATGGTATTGTTTTGTTTAAATGATGTCTCTTCTTAGCGAAAATCCAGTTTAGGCGGAAAATGTCGTCCCGGATTAGCCTGTGCGGTGTGCGGACTGCACAGGCTAATCTGGGATGACACTTTACGCACAAGCATTTTGCCCAGTAAACTCAGAACTCGACACAATTATCGGTAAATGCATCAAATCATTTTTTGTTAATTACAAAATAAAAACAAATTAAACATGTTTCTATAACAATGCATTCGCTTCCCAATGCCAGTTCATCTACTTCTGCAAGTATTGGATAATATGGTTTCTCTTTGTTTTGGCTTTTTTGCATGATTCTGTGAAGAGATTGTCCAAATAATTTACCGGATTTAGCCATAATTTGAATAGTAGGTGTTTTGTTCACAAAACAAATCGAGTTTTAAATTGTATTCATAATTGATTAAGTATTACATGCAATTACAGGCTCATGTAATAGAATAACAAACGTTACTTATGAACGAGATTTGTCAAGTCAATGTTCATGAATGACATACTTTCTGAAAATCAAACGTGTTTGCACATTTTTAATGCATTTCATATAAAAAGGTAAGCCAAACTTGTATGTAAACACGTAGACAAAAGAAATACATCTTTGATAAAATGCAACATAATTTGCGCCTTTTTTGACATATATTTATATATTTATTTAATACATAGTAACAAAAGGAATCTAAGAAAACATGTTGAGTCATTGTGCAACAACTCATTTTTTATAGANTATATATGCAAAATGTTGAAGTTGTTTATTGTCATTAGTAGTCTTATTTAAATATCTTAAACCAACTGCCTCTTAACTATTAGTGACTTGTGTGCCTAGTTTCGTCTTTATCTATAGTACAGGAATGATTGTATTAACATTTACTAAGTCGCGATAAACATGTGACTTTGCTTAAGTAGTGTTTGTACGATAATAATTTCGGAGTTGTTCTCTTGAAAACCGTGTCTGTACCTGCTACTTTTAAACGAAGATGTTTTCGTTATTGAAAGCAGTTCTTTTCTTCACAAACTTTGTTTTTATTGCGTATGCTAATGATCTTTCCGAAATTTCTGAACTGCAAAGAAAACTAGATGCATTGGAACATCGACTTGAAATGGAAACAGCAGCTCTTGAGAAAAAACTTGAAGCAAAAACAAATGAGCTACGATGGCAAACAAACCATCTTAAAGAGCAACTTCACAGGGAGTCACTGGAAACCCGTGTCCTTTCAGAGAAACTAGATGATTTTCTCGGGTTGGGTCAACAACGACAGTACAATCAAACAGGTCGATATTTGTACTATGTTCGGAAATTATATGATACTGATAAAACAAATCATTTACAAATGCAGTTTCATACATTTCTAGTTTATTTGTATCAGACGAGTGCATATCAATTTGCCAAAACTGTAAAAAAAAATCTTCAACAATACAATTTAATATTTGCGAACACATTAAATATATTTGTTTGTATTGCTTTTGAATTTGAATAACAATACTATGAGGTTAATTTGTATTAAAATGTTTATGTAAGTCATAAATTCTGGGCTAAGTGTGAGGTGCGACGCGTCATTCACCCGGTTTTCACCTCCAATGCGTTGATAAACTGTTCCAATATGGTGATTCCAGCTAAAGTCATATAGGATCTGACATGAGTTTTCATATCTAACCATATTTTATTAAACGAGTTCAGGAATTTTGTTAGTAAGCGAGCCTTTGGCGAGCTTACTAACAAATTTCCTGGACGAGTTTAATAAAATATGGTATAATATGACAACGAGTGTCAGATCTTTTTTACCTCATGCTTTTAAACTAAATAAAATACATCTTAACTGACCAAACAAATGCTGATATATGTAAAAGCTGTTTACTATCGTGACGCCATTTCATGTTGACGACGTCATTTCACCAAAATAAAGCCATGCGATTGGTTAGTTATTGATTCTGTAGCCAGTGAAAACGCTTAAAAAGTTGTATTTTACATGTGTAATATAAAAAAAATACGTAATGTCTGTATTACATTGAAAACACGGTAAAGCATGTCATAAATTGTTATATGTTATGTCGTTGGTTACTTGCCTTTAAGAAAGACTATCGTACGTTTATAAGAATGTATCTTCTTATAACGTTTCTTAGGTTGTATGTTCCTATGTATTCAACTTCTTGCAAACATGCATTCAAATGGTACAATAGCATAACCATGTTCGTTTTATGCTCTCATGTGGGATATATGTAACTATAAGTGATTTAAAACATGTAAAGTACAGTTTTCAAATCGTGCAAAATACCAGTTAAGATAATCAATAATTTTCACTGTTTCACTTTTAACTGATGTCATTATTTTGAAGTCATGACGTAACTCACTCTGCGAAATTCTCCAAATATACCCTTTTAAATGAAAATATAGAAAACAGGGGAAAGCATCATATAAAAAGAAACTGTTGGTTTCGGAAGATTATCGATTTGTTAAACACTCTGTATATAATAAAATGGGAATTTTTACACGTGAATCGTCTAATTAATCTGAACAGTCATGAATTTGAAATTGATTATTTTCCTAAAACAAAAAATATGTTACATGTGTTTAACATTTTTTCTGCATTTCAGAGAGACATGTTTATGCTGCTTCTCAGCTTATTTTACTCGTAACTTGAATAATCTCGGTCCAGACCAAATAGTACAGTTTGGAGGCGTGTTGTTGAACGACGGACATGCTTACAACCCATTTACTGGAATTTTCACGGTGCCTGTCGATAAAGTGAACTTCATTACAGCCACGTTGGAGTCAACCAGAGCTCGCCGCCAGTGGTTCAAGATTGTCGTACACGGCAGTCTGGTATCGACCATAGTTATTACCCCGTGGGTCAATGAAAAAATGCTATGGAAAGGAACGTGCTTCTCATTCGTCTCCACTGAGGTCAAAGTGTGTGGGTGGCCGTAGATTCACATGATTCAGATGAATCCCTTCAAGGAGAAGATGGCGTTCGTGAAACAACCGTTTAAGCATTTTATCTTTACCCGTGATTAAGAAAACACCCATAATACGTTATATCATTAACAATTAACGTTGTTTTTTATGTCGATGAATATTAATAATACCAACATGTGCTGTGCATTCTATAGTTAAAAAGTTTGCAAGTGGAAATTTTTTCAGATTTCTTGATACGTTAAAATTGCCAAACATTGTCACCATATTACAAAGCACAGCATGTTTAATTGTTGTTAAAGTAGTAAAATAAAACAAATAAAAACAAGGAACTAATGGATCTTTATGATACTTTGTCAAAAGCAGCACTTACTGACTTACGTACGTACTTACTTACGTACGTACGTACGTACTTACTAACTTACTTACTTACTTACTTACTTACTTACTTGCTTACTTACTTACTTACTTACTTACTTACTTACTTACTTACTTACTTACTTATTCACTTACTTTCATACTTACTTACTTACTTGCGTCGGAAATATCTTTAGATAATATTCTGGTTGGAACACTAAATTTGTGTCTTTTCTCTCTGTTGCAGACCTTTAATTACTAATTGAAGTCAAATATCGACTGCATTTCTTTGCGGATAATATATATCTAATTGATATTAAGACAATTAAAGCTCATATCGTATGTGATTGAACGAGCATTGAAAAGCGTCAGCTTAGGGTTTTTTAACATGCAGATTAGTGGACTCCTCCACAATCTTGTTCATTCACGAGTACGTCTTAAAACATAAATACGTAAACATATAGAATAATAGGTTGGTGACGTTGATGGAGAATTGTTATTTTGCAAGGCGGAGGAACTTACCGATAAGATCGTCCGCCGAGCCAGATAACCATTCTCCATCAACGCCACCAACCTATTATTCTATTTATCATATCACATTTGCCGTAAACACATTTTATCAATCACAAATGTTTAATTGACATTACAAAAAAATTATTCTGATCGGACCTCCTACATGTACGCAACATGCCTAACGACTAAATAACTACCGATTGTGTCACGTAAAATATAGTTCCACATTAAACCGTTTCTTTTAATACTTATCTATTAAAAATATGAGAAGAAATTAAAACCAAATCGAGAATGCGATATTTGTATTATTGGAAATTGAACAAAAAATGCAACAGCAAAACAAAAACTCAATTTTATTCGAACATTCAATTGAACAAAATGGCGTGCACATTCAGTCTAAGTCAACCGAACGTATTAAGAGCCACACATCACACAAATAATCGAAAATAATTAGTATATAATTATACCTAGCACAGTATTTGGATACTTAAACTATCGATTGCAGCTAAAACTGTGCTTAAGATTAGATTGATGTCATTATTTACGCTTTGCCAAGAGTCCTTAAAAACCTAAATTTAGCATAAAGTGTACAAATAAACGACACGCTAACCTGAATTATTATTGACAACTTTAAACATTAAAAAGAAACGGTTTAATGTTTTAATGATTAAAAGTAGTCCGTCACCGAAAGCGACTAATGGATATTCGAGGTCACGTAGTCAACTAGCCAAATAACTTTTGGGTTAAAAGGTTACCTGGTTATCAGGCTGGTTTAAAGGCATGTGACAGGATTAAATGCTTTATTCGCAGGACTTTGAACCGATATATTTATAAGTCCTCATAAGTCCATATATTCAGTGTGTACATCAACAATGCGCTTCTAGAGAGTAAGGTGTCAAAGACAATGACAGATGCGACAATATTATTGTAAGGCATACCTATGATTTTGATCAACAACGTACATGCATCACAATGTGTCATATTTAAAGTAGAAGAGAAATGTGCTTTCTTTTGGATGCTCATTTTGCACCTCTCTGAATTACAATCACTTACTGACTTGCAAATCTGCCGTACAAAGCAGTTTACCTTGTCGAGAAATACATGTCGCTTATGAAGTTGATTATGAAGTCCAAAACATTTCTCACAATATTTATTTTCACAATCCTGACACAAATATGTATCAACAGTGGATATTTATCTGTAGTCACAAACTGAGCAGCGATGGTCACCAACTGTATCCTTACTTGTAAATTTAGCGCCACTTACACAGTCCGCCATGTTGAATCAAAAGCAATAAAAGAGCTAAAAACATGCACTACCTTATTCACCTTATATAATATTTTTGGTTT
This sequence comes from Dreissena rostriformis, assembly GCA_007657795.1. Classification (NCBI taxonomy): domain Eukaryota; kingdom Metazoa; phylum Mollusca; class Bivalvia; order Myida; family Dreissenidae; genus Dreissena; species Dreissena rostriformis. Next base: position 46,211 of record VMBQ01006563.1, on the reverse strand, counting down.
TAAACGTGTTATTAAAGCATAATATCATAGCCATGAAACACACTGGAATGGGAAAGTAGATTTTTCAAATATCGATTTGCAAGAGTTTAATCAGGCACTGCGATAGTCAATGGCAAATGTTGATAATTAAAGCCACATCCCGTATCTGTGTGTGTAACATCAAATTTACTTTTATCTTTTAATATAAATATATTTGCGGCTTGTAAATTATATTTTACGGACATTATGTATAATAATTGTTATCTCTTTAAGGCAAAATGTATGCCTAAGGCTTTCTAATTTAGATGTGTACAATCGAGTAGGGATAGTGTATAATGCGAACTTCTTATAATTTCAATAAAAACATAATCCGTTTTGTAATTAAGTAAAACGTGTATTTTAACAGGCAACACACACATGTAACCAGTAAGAGTATTGAAACTATACGCAATATTAGAGTTTAACTTGTTTTATCATAATAATGTGACTCCTAAATGAACAACAAACTGTTTCAAAATCATGAAAGTATTATTGTATAGAACTGCAGACATACAACAGCAGTTTCAAACTGTCTGGTAAAATAATGTCAAAAGCCTCTTTGACGACATGCATATACTAAATTTTCTTGTGTCATTGATGTCAAGTCGCTTAGCAATGTCGTGCATCGGGTCAAATGTCTTCAGATGCAATTAAAGTATTAGCATTAACCGGATTTTGTTTTGATTTTTTTTTCAAATCTTTTATAGTTTTCTAACAACGAATGTTCATTTAGTTTAAAAAAGGTTCAAAATAATGTACAGCGATTGCATTAAACTTCATGTCTACATTTCCTTATTGAAGTGCTTTGAAATGATATCCGATCAGAACGATTTTGGAACAGATTTGATCTGCTATTATTGGCATTAAGTCATCCATGAATTACACTTGTTATGTATTTTTCAAAACAGCTGATATTATATATACTGCTACGTAAATACATAATTGTCAAAAAGGGCTTTCGTTGCAACCAATCTGATTTCTTATTAAGATTAAACATCGGAAAATATGTCAATATTATACTTTAATAAAATTGAAAGTAATGCTTAAAACCTTAGATAAAAAAAATAACTGTGCGTTCTTCCATAGGAACCACATACTGTTTGGTGTTAACCTTCATGTTGTTCCTTAAGTGGAACATGTTTTAAAGTAATTTACGGCGTGGCGTGTAAGTGCATTTAACCACATATCTACATTTTCGAATTGGATTGCATTGAAAGGAAATCCAATCAGAGCGTTGCGGAAAAGATCTGAGCAGCTGTCGTCAATGTAAGCCGTCAATGCGTGACATTTGTGTAAGTATCGACACAGTTAAATTGGTATATATAGTTACTTCAATACCTAATTGTCAAAAGAAGATTTCGTAGAATCAAATCCGAGTCCTATTTAAGATAAAATGTTGTATTGAAAAGGTTTTAGTATGGCAACATTATACTATAATGAAATTGAAAGTTATACATACAACGAAAGATAAATACAAATAACTGGAAGTTCTTCCATAAGCAATAAACGCTGTTGTATGTTGACCTTAGCCGAACGAATAATTTCCATAACTCTGCTATTTGTGATAAACTTAGCTTTAAACAAACACATACTAGCATATTGGACTTGCCCTAATGGACACTAGCATATTGGACTTGCCCTAATGGAAACTAGCATATTGCACTTGCCCTAATGGAGACTAGCATATTGGACTTGCCCTAATGGGGACTAGCATATTGGACTTGCCCTAATGGGGACTAGCATATTGGACTTGCCTTAATGGAGACTAGCATATTGGACCTGCCATAATGGAGACTAGCATATTGGACTTGCCCTAATGGTTACCAATTCTGGAAAGTCAATTTCAGCTACATGGTCATCGTCTGATTTGATAAACAAGGATTCATGTTAAAATTGCCAGAGTTTCCTTTCTTTTACGATAAGATAGGATGTAACGCTTATACCCACTTTGATTTTAATACTGCAATTTATTTACAGAAACTATTCAGTATGTTCGTTGTGTAACCGTTTTCATTGTTTTGAACGCAAAAAAAAATGTCTACCATTGTTGCTCTTATATAATAATTTAACTCATTTTCCGTTCTGATACTTTTTACTGAATAGGTCCATGGGGTAATATTAGCACTAGTGTTCTTCTTGTGCAATCTTATCAAGCATCTCCCTGTACCGTTATACTAATTATACATGTATTTTGACACGATAGTCCGCTAAATTAAGAGCCACCTTTTTCGGAACTAGTTCAGTCTAGACAGAAATGCTAATTAGAATGAATATTGGCCTCACGATTCGACCTTGTACTGATTATCTGCAGACATTGTTTCAAAATTAGAAAGTTATAGCGTAATAGCTTGACCGTTAACGAGTTGTCGTTCACAACGCTTTTCTAAAATCAACACACAATCGTGTGTTGTTATGATAAGGTACACTTTTGTACAGGTTGATAATTTATCTGAGTTTTTTTGCAAAGTTTTTGTTAGTATATGTTTGGAATTATATGTTCTGTGCCGTATAGTTCAAGGTCCTGTAACATTGGTTTTTATCACATGCCGTATTGTCCGCATAATACATTAATTACGATGTTGGTCTCCCACATAATTACGNATTTTTTTTTTTTTTTTTTTCAATTGCTTTGTATTCTTAAATGATTGGACAACGAGTATATACTGAACGGCTGTAAATAAACTTGAATTGTTATATTGATTTTGGATTCAGTTATGTGTATATACCAATCGATAAGCCTTTGTTAAGTACAATTATTTATAACTCTTACTTCTTAAAAATAATCCATTTATATATCAGTTTCGTATTTGTGTAAATATTGTTTTTCTATCAATTAACATTGGTAAAACTTGTTTAAGATTGTATTCCATTTTATTAGTGATCGTGATGGTTTATTTCATGTTGGGATATGCCAATTATATATTTTATTTATACGATGGTTTTGATTTTAAGCCTGGATTAACATTACCAATTTTAATTTAATCAACACAATCCGTGTTTTGTTATATTGTTACACGTTCATCACGTTTATGTAGAAACTTTTACCGCATTTGTTTATATTTGGGGAATACAGTTTAAGATAGCTGTTTTGTAAAACCACATTACCTCGTAAACCGATAAGCATATTTTCAAAAAGGTCTCGGGTGGTCACATACAAAAGTTGCCCCGTTGATTAACATTTATATCGGCTTGTAACAGTTTCCCTATTATGGCTATATCGAATACACATTAGAAGGAAAAAAGTTAGACACAAATGTTTTGATTTCAGAATAATATTAGACATGTGTACCGTGGGTGATTGCGTCAAAGTTACTCTGCTTTGGTAAATGATTCAGTGAAACATTAGGATCAAGTGGCATTACGCATATACACAAAGTAATGTAAAATAGGGTCATTGACATAGACTGGTCATTGCGACCTTATGTTTATTACATTGAGTGCACTAACGGTTCATGTATTTTTTTTAAGAACTAGTGACAGGCAGTGGGACCATCATCAGATATTATGACGTGGAGTAGTTTAAAAAAAAACACTGCTTTTATACTGCTATACTTAAAACAAACCTAGTTCATAATTCTTCTTCTTCTTCTACCCATTTATTGCATGGCCCCTTTGGAGCATCGACGCAATTTGACTATTCAATGAGTCTTGTGCCTGGGTAGAACAATTTCTGGTGTCTTTGGGGGAGATTTAAAGAACGCTCCCACAGTGGGGATCGAAGCAGTGACCACCCGATCGCTAGGCGGACACCATATCCACTACATCACGGCGATCTAATTGACTTGTATTTGTTGAAAACATGACTGTTTTGTACTGTTGTTTCTTCTACCTCTTAATAAATACGTAAGACACTTATGTCCCTCTTTTTGTACACATCTTATCAACATAGTCAGCCTTTGTCTGTGCTCTCCGCTGAATATTGATTCACTGACAACTTTTTCAGAAGAGCAAGGATTGATATGTTAAAGGGACCTGTGCACAGTTTGGTAAAATTGAAAAGAAAATGAAAAACATTGTTTAAGATTGCAATTTTTTGTGTAGGTATGATATTTGCGAGAAAACACTACTACTGATCATTTACCATGCTATACAATATCCAGAATAGGCATCTTTTGACGATTTAAAAACCTGAAAATAATTAAGCGTTACAAACGCGGAACGATGAAATAATATGGAGAGCTCTGTTGTTATCGTTATATTTTGTGACATTACGAGGATTGCTTATATACAGTATAAAACACACACATTCTGTGTAAGCACGGATGGCCAAGTGGTTTAAGCGCTACACTTTTACTACAATGTTCAGTGGTTCGAGCTCCGGTGTGGATTACTTTTGTTCTGTCTTTAATTGTATCATTGTTTTATACTTGAGCTCTTTAGTTCCAGTGTTTATATTTATCAATATAAATCATTTAATGACAAACTTCAAAACATGTCAAAATCTGTGAACAAGTCCCTTTAAACGGTGTCTGACCTCATGATTGGTTCTAAAAATCTGAATTTTATCTTCAAGCAATTTATCACGATTAAAAAGTCACACAGCTTTTGGGAAGCCAACAGAGAAGAAGTGAGTAAAATATATCACAAAGAATGTTTGGCTCGTTTTTGTTTTAACTTTGATTTGAATTTGTCTTAAGATCGGAATTCTATCTTAAAGCAATGTATCAAGAATGGAAAGTCACACTGTTTTTGGTAAACTATATAACTACGAAATCTTGGTTCTATTTTGTTTGTTTTAACTTTGATTTGAATCATTCACGTATTGTTTCATAATGCAATACATTTAAATTCGTCTTTGCCTTGACGTTTTCAGCCAGAAAACGCATGTGAAAATGCGTGAGTATATATTTAATATTCACATGTCTTAAACGATGTTTAGTATTGATTGTATACCTTTATGATTATTTAGGATTGGCATGTGGTTTCAGGTTTAAGGTTCTCTAACATTTGATTGTATCAAATATACTTCGTTGTTCGTTTAATACCCAAATGCTTACAAAGGTTTTAAAAGACACATTTGCATTACCGTGTTTAATGACTTTACATGCTTTAACTAGTCGAGTACATGGCGATGTTTAGTAAAACAACGTCGTCAACAGGAAACAGTATAGGATTATTCGGGATTAGATTAATTTGACGCTATTATTGTATTTCATGCCATGTGAAGAGCAACATCGTCAATTTAATAGTTATTTATTGCACTTGTTCAGGATTTTTTTTATATATATCTATATATATTTTGCAATGCAATGATTTATTTCTTGTTTATTATTATAAATATATGATTGAAGATACACGTAAGGAACTTGTTATTGGGATCACAGTCTTCTTGATTGGTTGTAAGTGATCATGTTTATCTACATGTTTAAAACAATTCTGCTTTCGCTTTAGAGCGAGTCCATTTTGCTTTAAATGTACATGTTTTAACTACTCGTAAATACCAAATACATTTTGCATGTACATGCAGTTTTTATAACTTGTTTGCGATTGATATATTTATTTAAAAAAAAATCAGTGCCATTTTATTATCATATAGATCTATTAGCACTGGTTGCCGAACATTATATATCGATAATTTATTCAAAAACGTTCACGGTTTCATTTATCATTCAATTTAAGGATCATATTCACATATATTGTTTTTTCTCCTTTGCTTATTAACCACTTATTCCTTCCTTTAAGGATTATTGGTAAAACCATAAAAAAGAAAGTGCATTTCCAAATATATGAAAAAAGTGCCAACCACTATGTTGATTTCGAAACATACTTCTAAATAAAAATGAATTAAATACAGTGTTTGTCCAAAGCCCAGACCCGTATCAACTGAAGTGTCGACTTTGCAACAACGCTCTGACGCTGGACGATTGCACAAAACAGGCAGTATGCGACAACAGGATCTCGGTAATAAGAAGTCATTTATAATTATTTATCAAAAAGTCGAATTATCGTAATACTAGAGTTTGCGCTATGTTTGATTCAAGAAATCTATTCTTTCTTAAAGAATATAATGCGAACATATGTACATAATCATACACCTGGAAACTTTTATAACGCAATACGTACTTGGATACTTTTCTAACGCAACACTTTTCAAACTTCAATATCACAATTATGAGTAAAGATTTTGATTTAAAATTATATATGTGATTATTTGAACACATTTTGTGAAAGCACACGATACAATCATTCATCCGTGACGATCGGACGCTTTAGAGAAAGCGTCATCCTTAAAAAGGAAGTTTGACTAAGGTAAAGTTTTATAATTGATCAGACCTCATTGAAACATATAAAACAGGTTTTACAATTCTTATTTCTTCAAACAAAAAAAATTAAAGTGCAGTTTCCAGAAAGTTGTAAAGATTTGCCCATTTAAGAAATATATCATCGAAACCCCACTTATTGTTACATCATCATCTCAAACAATGCATGATAATTTTAAAACTAACTCCGTTAATAATTGTTGATCTAAGATTTTAAGATGTAAATAAACCACACTTATACTGTCTATTTCTCCTCTTACCTTATAATTGAAACTGTCTGAGAATTAAAAAAAAACACAATGATGTCACAACATACTTTACACTTACGCTCCTCAATTTTTTATAATGTGCAGTTTCAATAAAGTTGTAAAGCTTTGCCCAGTAAAGAAATAAACGAAACCCCACTTACCTTTACAGTGTCATCTCAAATAATCCTTGATCATGTAACAAATAACTCCGTAAATAACGGTTGATATACGATTTTAAGATGTAAATAGACCACAAACTTATACTGTATATTTCTCCTCTTACCTTATAATTAAAGTTTTCTGAGAATTAAAAAGAATCATAATGATGTCACAAAATGCTGAACAGTTACGATACTTAATTTGTTTAATTTATTACTGAGGTCACACATATTTGCAATAAAAACGAAGGGGAAAATACCTGGAGATTTTGCTTTTGTTTTTGAAAAGGTATACTAAAACTAACGGGATGAGATCTGCATTAAAATGCTATGTATACGAAAACAAACGCATTACAGACGTTAATTATAATTGCTAATGATATTATAAATCAAAAACGTTGCTTATAAGCCAAACAACGATGACGTTTAGTTAACACTTTTAACTGACATATGTGTTGTTTCGTTCACAGGAATGTTACATGGAGCAGGTGATTACAGAAACATTCTCAATTGTGTACAGAGGAGGCTGCCAATCAATTGAAGTTAGTTCAAAGCTCAATTATGTGCTGGGTTGTAAAACATTGTCCGTTTTTAAAAACAACACTTGTTTTAGAGAAAAGTTCGGTAAATGTCTGATATCGGTAAACTTTCACATACCTTTTTAGCATAATCTATATATCGATGCTTGGTAATAATCAATGTATAATGTATTGTTATACATGTGTGAAACTCGCTCAATTTCTTTGTGTAAATATCCACGACCAGTACTGTCCTCGCTGCGGTGAACACGAATTAAAATAGTACATATTTGCAAGAATATACTTATGCATTAATAGTATTTTGATAACTATATAATTCTTTAAAATGTTTTTTGGCAAATTAAGGGTTAGTAAAACAAAGGTACAATGTTATGTTTTATCTTTTTCTATCCTGGTACTTAAAGCGATGCAAAGACGGTACACCCAGTGCAACAGGAAAGCGTGCTGAGGGCATTGTTTGCTCACAGTGAGTAATATCTCCCACATCTAACTAATCCCCATATGCTTTAAGGTAATTGCATTTGCCATATAAACCTTATGCTCTACCGTCGACGGCTATACCTATATCGAACATCTGTATTAAAAATATCACCCACAAGGAAATGTTATTGACTAAAGGGTCATAAATGCCCTCTTTCTTCATCACCCGCCGCCCCCCCCCCCGATTTTTTTTAACAAACGGGTAGTTATATAATTCAAAAACATCGATTGTATTGTTTTAAATATACTTAAGTAATTTTCCATTTATCAGATCAACGTTTAAGCTTCTCAAATGAAATAACAATTGTACAGACATCTCATGAATGTTAAAGATGTCAAGATTAGCTCAATTGGTATTTCGCTGTATTATGCGGATGACAGTATTGATCGGCAATATCGTGCACAATAGGTTCAAATAGAAAATTATGACCCATCTGATTTCTTACATTACGATTGTTTTTAAAATTTTATCTTGAAAGTTATTAAATGTCGGTATTTATCAGTACAATATTTGTTAGCATAAACGTTACACACTTTTCAAACTTTAATTCGAAAATTAAAAATGTCATATGCGCAAACGATTCTTGCTGGCGTTTTATGTATCAAGAAAGACTGTTCTTGAGGATGGATGCAAATTTATTAGATAAATAAAAATATTTAACAATGAAAACACATATTTTTTATTTCTCAGATGCTGTGCATATGGAGATGATTGTAACCATCGCCTTTGTGGGATCAGACAAGGTACGTTTTGTTTTGTTTACAAATAACAACAACGCGATAACTGTTTGTCATCACCACAAGGTTCTGAATTTATTACAAGTGACAATAAAAAAATAAACGACGAACACAAACAGATGAATAAAACACAGGTTACTGCCGTGGGACGGTCAATGCCAAGCACATAATTTGACCTTTTAACCCGGCCCACATGTTTCAAAATACATTAAAATGCAAATAAAAACATAACCTCACAGCATCACAAATCAAACATCAATTTAAGGTTTTACGTTTCTATTCTATTAACATATTGATACTCACTTGTGAGATATTAACATGTGCAACAGAAATAAAACTTTCTGAAGCTCGAACAAAACATGAATCAACTACATCTCGTCGTCTAACGCTTTAGCGGATGAGTCTAAAACTGGGGCTATCCATGGTGGGATCATAACATTATTTAATCACAAAAAATAGTAAGCATGCACTGTGAATATAGAATGTGATACATGGATACAATATAACCAGACTCGTGATTTGCTTTAAAAACAAACGTCAAACAAAGCAATTGAAGCTCACTTGATTGTTTAATATTTTTTACAATTTGATCATATGCATGTGTGTACTAAAATACTAAACAGCCTACCGCCTAATCGATGTAATAAATTGCAACACTTAGCGACACAAGTGCAATACAATGATGTGTATAGTATTAGAATCACGCGTCTCATATTGGCATTCATGGTTCCTGTTATGTTCTGTCTACATAGGTACATTAGAGATCGTTTAAGACGCTTGTTTGGTTTGTGATTAATAATGGGCCAAGTGGGAAAGTTTTCTAGCCCTCAACCCGTATGAAACATCCAATGTTTGAATTGACGTTGTCAGGCGGTGATTCCAGTTTTCTATTGTAAAAGTAGCGATGCTTGAATTATTATTGCTGAAAACAAACATTCGACAATCAACGTGGCAACATTTCATGAAATTATTTGTTAATTTAAAGAGTTCTTAAGGTCATAATACGTTGTATCGATAAGCGAATTATATATATATACGGTCCGATATGTTTTCTTACAGAACAATCAGGAGTCTGAGAGTCACGTTAATATTCATTTAGCGAGTATGCATTATTTAAGGACAAAAACTGACATCTCAATAGTTATTTTTGTCTTTTAATTATAGTTCTTCTCAATTCCTATTTATTTCTTGACGGATTGTATTTTGCAGCATACACTAATTTTAATATCAAATTATCAAATCAATTCATATCAATTTCGTGTTTAGAATTAACTATCATCGTTAAATTATAGTTCTTTTCAATTCCTATTTATTGATTGACAGATTGTTTTTGGAGGCATACACTGATTGTCAATTTCGTATATGAAATTAATAATCGCCGTTTAATTTAACATATTAAGAAAATACCAACGCATCCCAGTGCTACTTCTGTGACTCCTCCAAATCGACCCAAGCATCGGTGTCTCGTCCTGAAGACTGCATCACACTCACAACATGTGACACTGATTCGGTAATTGTTTTGTTTGGTCGTTGTTTTTTGTTCCCGTTTTTCCTAAAAGTATTTCAGACTTTTTTGCTCATTGATATTTTTTACCCTAAAAAGGTATAGTACAGTATGAGGATTATGAGTAAATGAACTTGTTTTGTATTGCATTAGGTGTGTTATGGAGAACTAGGATGAAGATTCACTGAACTGCGTACGCTTATATTTTCCGTAAATATGTGCATAGTTATCAACATTAAAAAAAAAAAAAAACATACACTAAATTTCGAAATGCATTTCAATAAAGTGCTTTAATATTTGCGCAAATATATTCGTTGTTTGTGAAACGCACTCTTTAACACTATATAGAATTAGGTTAGAGGTAGGGTAGTTGATAAGAAAGGTATTCGCGCGGAGTCAAAATGTAATGTTTTATAACTAGCCTAAGCTCATACTTAGCCAAACAATAAGTATATGCTTGTGGGGGATTAACACCCAGGTATGAGGGTAGACAGGCAGGGTGTTTGGATAAGATAGGTTACACCCAACTATTATAAAGTTAAATCGGTTACAATAGTACCAGGGATGGTGAGTGTGTATCAAGTTGCCATTGTTTATTATTGGAACATATGCTGTTATACACTTAGGTATGATTGGTGGGTATATATGGAAAGCTACTAAGGCACGTACATGTACAGGCATTATATTTCCAATTTGTTATTTAAGGTCTGCTTTGTTCACAATGAATACCACCCAGGAAATTCAACGACATATCGTTACGGATGCCAGAACAAGTATGTAAGTATGATACAGGAGAATCAGTGTTTATATTAACATCTTTATAGCTTCTTAACAAAAACAGAAAAAATGTCTTTAAAAAATACAAGCGATGTTAAAATCTACACTGAAGTATTTGTTTTATATACACAACAGCGGGATAAGGTTTAATCCTACCATTAAATTAATTGGAAATGTGTACTAAACTGAACAGGGGTATATATTTCGAAATATGTTAATGTTTGCTACAACCTCTGAGAATAGACATTTGCGATTGGCTGAAGAAAACCCTTTGAAGTTTTTTTGTTTGTTTTCATCACCATCAATAATGTTTTCACGTTTGGGAAGTCGCTAACAATGTATATTAAGATTTTTACACACTGATAAACTGTTATATGAGCTCGATAAAAATGCGTTCATATTATTGCCTTTTTACTATCGTTTTGCCTATTTATTTGAAAAAGAAAAAAAAAAACATTAAGCGTTTGCATTTGTTTGTACAATAAACCAAGAAATAATTTAACATACCGGAAAGTAATAGTCTACATCCAAACCCGTAAATTGCCCGTTAAAAAGTGCTGTGTGTAGTATTCTTATTGACTTAAAATTTCCTTTTAACTCCTGATGTTATGAATTGCTTCAAGGCGATGACTCCGATCTTAAAACATTTTGCGGTGTGTATTTGAATGTAGGGAATTTGTTCATTGCCTTTAAAGAAAAGTCTAGCGGATGTTAAGAATTTTTCCCTAAAAAATCTTCTACTAAGAATAATATTTCTTCACTGTGATTGTTCCTATATTTAATGTTGAGATGTATGTATTGACCTGTATAGTTGTATAGCATATTGGATACTTACCTTACATAATCGATGAATGCATAATTATCATAATTACATCCCGGATACTGTTTATGGAGATTAATTATTGTTTTATTTGATATCCTATTAACAGCTGTGTAAAGTGTTGATGAAAAAAGTGTTTCAAGACATGGATCATTGTTACAACCGCACGTCCGCGGCCGAATGTGGATATGGGCATGACAGTATTAATTGCGACGTTTGTTGCGGTGATGGAGGTTGCAATTACGGAGAGTGTAAACAGATTAAAGGTTAGTATCTTTTAAGCATATTTCGTTATTATATTTTAAGTATCTGAATTGCATTTGTGTTTAACAAATATACATATTGTATAGATGCAAAAATTAGTTGGGATAATATACGAATATTTGTAGCAAATTCAAAGCTGAAACAATGTGTTTCTTTATAGTAAGCACACATACCACTATTCCAATTCTAACGAACGTCGAACATTCTTCAAACATTCTTTCAGAGCGTCTGTACCTCCTCTATAAGAGCGGACAATTCAACATGACAACACTCCAGACAACAATCAGGTCCTAGGCTACCGACGCATGATCAGCGAAATTCAAATCCACGAATATTTACAAAATTCAATTATCCTTGTTTACACTAAAATAAATGAATCGTTAAACTAATAAAATCAGAACTTTCACTATCTGCACAATTTCTTTCTTAATAATAATTATTAAATAATAATTTTGCAAATTACATGCTTGTCTACATTGCATGTTCTAATAGGTACAGTCCTTACTTACTCTGTTAATTTTTGCGCAATTCTGAACAAAGAACATTACATTTCATTGCCCTCACTTATTCATTTTGACAAATGAATTAGAAACAGCAATAGGTAAAGTAGGCTAGGGCCCTATCTGTAAATTGTACAGCCGGAAAAAGGTTTTTTTCCCAGTAAAAACAGTAATTTTTTCCCGTACATGTAAACAAAATCTCCCCCACAGTTATTGTTTTCAACAAAAACTGACATAATCAATCATGTTGTGTGATAAGTAAGATTTTCTTTTAGCAATACTGTTATTACATATCTATTTCTTTTATTTGAAATAGTGAATTGTATGAAACAGACTAGGCGTAACAAAAAATCAACATGTTTCAGTTGATATTTGATGCATAACAACGTTGGAACTGTTCACGTATGTGCTAATGTACAGAACCCGGGGCCTTTCGATCCGTCAATTGAAACTCCTTAAAGAAAATTAAAAGCCAATATATACATGGTACAAATAGTATTTAAAGAATGAATGGAGGTCACTAGAGCCAAAAATGTAAGTTAATAAAAAAACCTGATTTTGTTGTTTATTGAAACGTTTCTGAATCATTGTGAAGTTCTTTTAAAAGGTTTAAAACAATCTGCACATAAGAACCGTTATCTTCCTTCTTTTTGACTTGTATTTACATGAAATTATGGCCAATAACTTGAAAAACTTTCCAATCTTGGGTTCTGATGTAATTACAATTTAATATATACAGACAGTTGTTAAGGCAAATTCGACCTTAAGGGGAGAGTGCCAATACCCAGGTTTTTGAGATTTGACCTCGGTCTGGCTGCGTCTGAGTTTTATCTGGCTTGCACATACTGATCAATATTAAAAGCTGCAAACATACAGTACACCATTCCATAATTTGTATGGCTGTTGCAACATAACAATAAAGTGATATCAAGTATTCACTACTACTACTAAAACACTACTATATTTTATAGGTAATGAGCAATCCGTAAGACAACCAATCAGATGTTCAAAACAGATCCCTAGTTCGGAAGCCTCTTAAATTATATGGACACATTTTTTCAGAGCTAACCTTGGAATGCTTATCTTCAAATGCTACTGCAGATATTCCTAACACATACACATACGCCTCGGGATAGGGGGTCGAAGGTTCGAGCCCCATGGGGAGCGTTTGTCGAAGGATGGATGTTTGTCATGGGACTTGTTCCGATATGGCCGGTTCGTGAGCCGTGAGCGTTAAAAATGAATGATTACCGACTTCTATCCGCCTGGCGCCTGGCATAGTGATAGGAGTTGGGAGGTACATGGTATACACGCAAAAAGAGTCTCATAAGTCAAAATTGGCTGGCCCTTTCACTAGGGGTGACACTATAATAAAAAAAGACCTTTACCTTTTACTTTCACACTGACTTAACTTACTTTTGATTTAGTATGTCATTTAAAACGTCACCCATTTTAACTGATTCAGTCATATAAAAAACTTCTTAAGAAGTTGGGTGATGGTTAAAGTCACAGTTGTTGGCTTTCGTGTCATCAATGGTACAGCTCCAGTATACCTAAGCGAAATGTTTGTACCAGCCAGAGTAAGGTACAGATTACCGTAACGGTCACGAAATGGGACAACATTCTACATCACTAGACGACGAACAAAACTGGCTGATATATCTCTTGCCGGCGTCTGTCCAAAATGGTGGAACAATTTACCTTATTGTCTTTAGGATTTTCGGTCTGAAACCAGTTTTAGATCAAGACTGAAAAATACCTATATGGACATTTTGACAAACAGTTAGTGTACTAGTCGGATTAATTTGTAGTCTGCATTAGTATTAACTTAAATATTAAATTCTAATTGCTTTATTGCTCTTGAACAGAAATGTATATGTTTACACTTTTTCATCTAAATGCCTTTAATGAATTGTGAAGCGCAATATAATATGTGTATATTGTTTGCGCTCAATGTTATGTATTTGTATTTATAAATTAAAAGAGAATTCTCGTGTGCAGCTCGTACAACGACATGTCCTTTGTATAATTTTAATTCATTTTCGTAACATTAATTCACTGTTCATAATAGGATATTTTTGAGTATGCGGATGCCAATGTTTTACCTAGACCATAGTCGCATGTGAACCAGATTATAAAAGCAAACCTAATGGTTTCCTCAAAGTATAAACTCGCCTACCAATGTACGCCTGTATACGATATGCTATTCATATGGGTATCGGTTACGAAGTAGGAATATTTGTAAACGACTGCATAATACTAATGTCAGGAAAACAATCGCTTAACCATTATTATATTGTATGATACCAACAATATTTAAGCAGACACAAAACTGTTATCAAAAATAAATAATACTAAGACACGTTTGTACACGTTGTATGATTACACTGTTTGCAATCAGTATATCTTTATTAATTGCGAATCTAAATAACACACATAGAGAATACCAGGTTAGTTTTGATTATAAATAGGCTTATGTGGTTTAGGCTTCGTGTCGAGATTAATAAACGTATATGTATTCGACACTTACCTAGTATCATGTTTAACCAATAAAATTAGCTACTTCATTACGAAAATAAAACACAAATGCTGAAACACAACGCTTACATGTCGAATGATGCCTCTTATATAAACAAATTGGCTTCGATATACATCGGGTGCTATTTAATAAATGCGGGAATGATAACATTATTTAATTAACACGTAGCATAGGCCGTATCGATTAGCACAAAATCACAACATCAAACAGCTTTATTTACGGTCAAAATGCACAATTGACACAAAAGTTTGACGGGTCTACCCCCAGCACCTATGGCGTTTAGGGCTTAGTTGTAAGCGTAACATTGTCCAACTTGCCATTAACCCACAGGTTGTAAAGGCGTGCTGAAAAGATGCAAATATTGCGTTTATTTGACATGTTAAAAGTTCAGTTTGACTTATAGATACAAAGAAGTTCGATGTGCTAGTAACTGTGTATGATATTAATTAAGTGTATGAAGTTCCTTGGAAATTTGATAACATAATAACTAAAAGAATGAAAAGACATTTTAGTGTAGAGCAGAATTTAACGTTAACATGAAGATAACACTACTTACAAATACACTTAAGATAAATGGCACATTTCCAATCATATTAATCATAAATTAAAAACAATACCATATGCTCGAAAAGAAAAATAGCACAAACATACAATAATATCGGTTCGTTTATGGATTATCAGCAATACAATTTGATAAAATAATTACTCGTTTAGGTAAAACTTGAATCATTTATAGTGTTTAAAACAACATGTTATGTTTTAATGTGTTAATGAGCCAGAAGTAGGGTTTACATTTTGCTCCCAATAATGCCGGGTCCGAATGTCTATAACAAACATGTTTTTACAAGTGTTCAACTTTTCTTCATGATTGTATTATTATTTTGATTTGTTCCATATATTATAATCTACTTAGTGAATATAAATGGAAATTGATATTTGTCTATAAAAATACATAATTATGTGAACAAGGACCTTTAAATGGCTCAGAGACACATGCCCCACATAAATTCAATTCATGCATGCTTTTGTACATGCTTTACACTAACCGTATACAAATAATGTGGTTTATTTGTTTTAAAAATAAACCGGGTTATTTTGTTGAAGTTTCGAACTTTTTCGTCTCTGTCAACTACGGCATGTAAACAAATCAGCCGACAGCGACGAAATTATTCGTTACTGGTATTTGGAACAGTTTAAATAATAGACTGTTCCACTTCCTTTTCCATCCAGCGCTGGAAGGATCTTGTTGTATTTTGATATTTATTTGCAAAAAATCATATCGCATCGCAATGCCGCGTGGACGAAAGCGTAAGACGCCAGCGGCAGAGATGGAGGCAGCTTTGCTTGAGCCCGCGGTGGAAAAACCTGCGGGTAATATAGTAGATTTTGAACAAATTATTCGTAATTCGAATATTGTTCCATTATCACAATCACATTTTGTTCAATCTGTTTCAACGCCCAACATCGTCACAGGGTGTGGTGGTGGTACGTTAGGGTCACTCCCAAGCTCCACCTTTGATCGAACTCGTTGTACGAGCGATGAGGTATTCGGACATGTTCCAATGCAGCTCCGAGAACGCATTTGGAACAACCAATTTGTAAATCTAACATTAATGTTAAAAGGTTCGTCGGAGTTGCAGGATTATTGTTCTGGTGGGGGGATCCTTTACCAAGGACTTAATGGGACAATCGAGACAAGGCCAAGGGAGGATAAGACCCAAATACAAAACATCAGTCAATGGACTGATGCTTTTATCATTTTTATGTCCGTTTACATTGTTTCCCATAGTCAGGAGGCTCCCAATTTGTTGAAATACATGTATAATATCAGGGAGGCAGCCAGCAAGCGTGCTGGTTTTGCTTGGCGTTCCTATGATGTTCAGTTCCGGCTGCGGCAGGAAGTCAGCCCTGCATCTTGGGCTGAGATCAACACGGACCTCTGGTGGCGTTGTACGCTATCAGGGGACGGTGTGTCGGCCTCTAGTAGCACTGAAACACCAAGGGGACAAGGAGTCGGTGCCTCGTACCCTTGCCTGGACTACAATAAGGGCGCCTGCTCTTGGCCTACTTGTC
Source organism: Dreissena rostriformis (assembly GCA_007657795.1). Classification (NCBI taxonomy): domain Eukaryota; kingdom Metazoa; phylum Mollusca; class Bivalvia; order Myida; family Dreissenidae; genus Dreissena; species Dreissena rostriformis. Next base: position 29,293 of record VMBQ01006563.1, on the reverse strand, counting down.
GATTCTCCCATACTTGTTCACATTGTGGAGGCAGTCACCCAGCCTCTTCCTGCTTCAAAAAGCAAGCTTTGCCATCAGCTCGAGGGCATTCATTTCGATTCACTTCCCCAAGTTACAGACCCCGGTTCATACGTGGTGCCCACAGTGGTCAAATCCGCTCAGCAAGACCCCATTAATTCAGACCTAAAGTCTCTGGCTCCTTCACCAATAAACCTAAGCCATCTTTCAAAAGCGCTTGCTAATTATGAAAATCGGGCTGATGCTGAGATAATTCTTAATGGTTTCTCATATGGATTTAATTTACATTACACTGGCCCAAGGCAACCAAGAGATTCAAAAAATTTAAAATCTGCTTTAGAATTCAGCGATATTGTTAAGCTAAAAATAGATAAAGAAATCTTGGCAGGCCGGGTGGCTGGCCCCTTTCACAACCGCCCTTTAACAAATTTGCAGTGCTCTCCAATCGGTGTCGTACCTAAAAAATCTCCTGGCGATTTCAGGTTAATACATCACTTGTCCAGTCCGGAAAATGCTTCTATTAATGATTTTATTGATTCAAATTTATGTTCAGTTCAATATGCACGTTTTGATGATGCAGTACATATGATACATGACTTGGGGAGAAACTGTAAATTATTCAAAATGGATTTAAAGAATGCATTTCGTTTACTTCCTGTTAGATTGGCCGATATTGAGTTATTGGGATTTCAGTTCATGGACAGATATTATGTTGATAAAGCTATGCCAATGGGTTGTTCAATTAGCTGTCGACATTTTGAAACTTTTGCGACCTTCCTGGAGTCTCACATCAAAAGTAAAATGTCAGTTGGTCGTTTAATTCACTACTTGGACGATTTCTTAGGCGGAGCTAAAGACCAGTTAAGTTGTGAAATAGCGATGAATTGCTTTATCGAATGTGTCAATGAATTGTCTGTGCCTTTGGCTGATGATAAAACCGAGGGTCCCACTGAAGTGCTGGTGTTCTTAGGTTTGGAACTTGATACAATTGGTATGATCGTTCGTATACCACACCAAAAAGTCCTTGAAATTGTGGGAAAAATTGAGGCAGTGCTCAAGAAAATTAAGACAAAACTTAAAGAAATGCAAAGTTTGATTGGTTCCTTGAATTTTGCTTGTCGAGCAGTTATTGCAGGGCGGCCATTTTGCAGACGGCTTATAAATAGCATATGTGGTCTTACTAAGCCATACCATCATTTGAGGGTTAGCAGAGAAATAAGGCTTGATTTAGTCATGTGGCTGGAGTTTTTCAAAAATCATAATGGTATTTCAATGTTTCACAATAATTTTTGGGTTTCAAATGAAGATGAGAAACTATTTACTGACAGTGCAGGAGGCCAAGGCTTGGGGATATATTTTAATGGGCATTGGGCATATGCTGCATGGCCATGGTCATGGTATGAGAAAGGAATAACATCAGACATTACGGTGCTGGAATTGTTCCCTATTTTAGTATCTTTGCATTTGTGGGGACAAGTTTTATCTCGGAAAAAGATTATTTTCATGTGTGATAATAGCGCAGTGGTTGACATAATAAATGGCATGACCTCCAAGTCTGACCGAATTATGGTAATATTGAGAAGAATAACATTGTTGTGTTTACGACTCAGTATCGCTATAAAAGCCTGTCATTTACCCGGCTCTACCAACAGTATTTGTGATGCATTGTCTCGATTGCAGGTCGACAAGTTCCGTCAATTGGCACCAGAGGCAGACCTATTCCCCCATATGATACCCGAGTTTCTTTGGCAGATATGGGACGAGGAGTAAACCGTTTGTTGGATGCTAGTTTAGCTCCCAATACGTCTGCTGCTTATAGAACAGCACTTGGCGCTTTTCAGCAATTTTTGCGTGCTTTTAGCTTGCCAAATATTTACCCTATTACTCCTAATCAGTTGGTCCTATTCATATCATACTGTTTTGAGAAAAATCTTTCACCCAATACTATTAATACGTATGTAGCTGGTGTTAATCACATGCATAAATTGCAGGGTTTCCCTGATTTGCGTGAATCATTTCTTGTGAAAAAAGTTATAGAGGGCTGTTTCAAATTACGAAAGGCTAAAGATGTCCGCTTACCCATCACCATTACAATTTTGACCGATATTTCAGCTATTTTACCTGATATCTGTTATGACGCTTATGAAACCCTTCTATTTAGAGCTGCATTCCTACTGGCATTTTTTGGGCTTTTTAGAGTAAGCGAAATTGTTGTCCCTTCGTGTATAAATGTAAATCGTTCTCTTTTAAGAGATGATGTTCGACTGGATGGGCAAGGCAAATATATATTTGTCACATTAAGAATTACAAAAAATAATCAAAATGGACGCCCTACAACACTTAAAATTTCATCAGAGTCAGATGTTGCATTGTGTCCATTTCGTGCAATAGAGATGTTCCTTATTCATCGTCCATCTATCAATGGACCATTTTTCTGCCACGCTGACCGAACCCCTGTGACAAGGTCTCAGTTTTCAGCAGTTTTGGCTAGGTGCATTTCACGGGTCCGGCCAGGCTGTGTGGGCATTAAGTCCCATAGTTTTCGTATTGGTCGAGCTTCTCAGTTGGCTGCTTTGGGCTTATCGGAGGAAAAAATCCGGGTACTTGGTAGATGGCATTCTGACGCCTTCCGAACCTACATAAGAAATTAGGATGTGATCAAACGATATTTTGTAGGCCATATATTTGTATTAATTTGTTCTCAGATGTCTGGATGCTTGGCGACTCTATCCTCCACTGGGCTGGGGCTTATGCACAAGAGCGTGGTCGGGAGGTCGGCGGGAGCCTCGCTGTCAGCTGGTGTGGTGTCCGTGGTATGAAGTGGGCTGATTTCCAGCACAACCTCCAGCTGGGAGTGATGTTCTCGTCGGCACCCAAATACATTTTCCTCCATTTGGGGGGTAATGACATGGCTACGCCTCAGGTGGTTACCTTTCGGCTAATTCGCTGGGGTTTAAGATATGTTAAGGCAGCTTTCCCTAATGTCCGTGTCATTTGGATAGATATTTTGCCTCGGTTAATTTGGCCGCCGGGTAGTTCGGAGGATCAGAAACGGCGCCGCCTTAATCGATATGGTAGGGAAATGAGTAGGAAAATTAATGGGTGCGACTTGGGTGGTGTAATGGTTGAAATTGATAATGTAACACCAGGCTTTTTCATTAATGATGGTGTCCACTTGTCTCAAGTCGGAACCGAGATGCTGTTGTGGGCCCTTCAGGAAAAGATCCAACTCTTGAACAATTAGTTTTCAATTTTGTGTTCATTTTGCTGTTGTTGAATTTTTGGCGGATAAATTTTCTTGCAAAAATTTCTTGTGGCGGAAAAATTCAAGTAGCTGACAGTCTCCTTTGGTAGGCAATTTTTTTCAAAATTTCAATATTATTATAATTCTGAGGGTGCAACTTTTGTGTGGCCGGTTGTCTTAGGACGCTGAGTATAAATCCATACTTGGGTGGTTACCTTCTGTTTATTACAAAAAAAATGTTTATTGCAAAAAATAGTTTTTTGTGGAGAGGGGTTTTGCTCGGATATAGGTAACTCCCAGCTCTTATTTGGCTTTTATCTGGATAGTTAGTCACTTTGCGGAATTGCTTTACATTGCGGATTTGCATATTGCGGAATTGCTTTACATTGCGGAACTTTGCAGATTTGGATAACATTGCGATTAAGTTGCGGATTTGCTCACTATTGCTTATAATAATTTTGCATAGACTGTCAGTTACTTAAAATCAGGAAGGCCACTTGTGGAATTAATCACTCCTGATTTACATTAAGTTTCGTATCTTTGATGTTGTGGCTCATTCTCTCCAATATATTGTTAAATATTGTAACTCACATACATTTATCGTTCTGTATCTACATGACCGTTTATGGTCTGTTTGATACGATGGAGTCAATGAAGAGAAAATTACCGGTCGCTATTTTCTTAAATGTATAGCAATACTATGTACTATTGTCTAATTATTAAAAAGCCCCAAATGTGTGATATCATGGTCGGACGTTATAAAGAAAACCATTTCATCGGAGTTACAAAATTAATGCATAATGGTTAGTTACTTATTTCGGGTTAGAAAAGCAAATTTTGTATTGATATTTTAAATACAGAATGATAAATAAATTATTTCGGGCAAGAACAGGTAAATGTTTATTTATATTTTTGTTTCGATCTAACACATTTGATAGAGTTTTCTCGGAGAAAGACTGAACAACGTTTTGTTAATACGAGACATTATATATTGTATTAACCATTTAAATTGTGTATTACCGTCTCAATCATATCGTACCCATACAATGACATATCTTAAGATTGCAGGGAATATCTAATACGATACGATATGTTCAAACAATCAGATTATCGTTTAATAACCATTAATAATTGCTTGCTTAACACAAATGTCTCGTTATTATAAAAGTGCAAAAAGTGTGTATTCTAATTCTGAAAGAATTCCTTCGGAACACTTTTAGCGGGCACGGGAAAATAAGTAGTACAATTAAAACCGTTACAAATAAAATACCGGGTTCGATGCCTGTACTGGTAGCTTTCTCCAAATCGTTGAAAAGGCTTAAACTCGTTCTTCCCAAAAAACGGAAACGATAACATGTCCCAATGCGCCTTCGGTAACCTTTGCAATCTAAGATTAATTGATTTATGAATATGCCATACTCTTGATGTCTTTGCATTCGCCGTAGTTACAGGCTCCGTCTCCGCAGCAGACACCGCAGTTGATGCTTTCATGCAGGCATTCCACTGGATTACTACCAGTCAAACAATGACGCAGACCTTCGAACACCCTCCTCATCAATACTCTACACAACTGCAACAGAGTTTGAAATAATCTTGATGCTTTGATCATGATTCTGTATTGACCATTGGTGCGCCCATTTTATTGCATTTTCTTTTCTGTTTGAGTTACATGTTTTGTTTTTCCTTGTATTATACTTATTGTTTGGGAATTGGAGTTGTGTCGACTGTGGTATGTGGATTTTAACCTTGTGAATGAGTGCGTTAATACATTTATTTCCATATTACTGGGTCTGTGGCTACAATAGTATTTTAATATAATACTTGTATAACAAATATTAATTTGGATGAAACGAAATAGCTGGATTTCACTTATTGTCAGCATAACTTTATCATGTAACGTATGGTAAAAACGGTCTTTCATAGAATTTTCTTAATCAGATAACAATGATCCTTTGCAGCACATCTTTTTAACGAATTACACTTTACCTATATACTTCTATTCACATATTAGCATACCATATGACAGAATACACAAACTTAGCGTTAACATTATTCCATAGGTGTATAACAACATACATGATTGGCATGGTATTAGCATTTTGCTCAATTATTCCATAAGGAAACTGAACAAACATGTATAATGGCATAGGAAGGTACAAAGAAAACAGTTTCAGAAGCTTGTCTGATGGAACCGCACGAAAAGTTTATGTTATTCTTATATAATTGCACTATCAGATGCGATTCCGCTATTTGTATACATGAACATTAACTGTATCACGGCTTACGTATTTATTTTGACACGCGAATCTGTACGTCATAGCCGATCCTAGATGGTACTCGTTGTGGGCATAACACACCTGAGATTAAAACACGCATGCAATAATTAACTACATGATATGTCACACAGAATAACAAGTAACAGAACAGAAAAAAATCACATCTCAGATATACGCATTTAATATGCATTTACATCAACACTTTACAAATGGTCAAGCAATAAATAATGCAAAAGTGACTTACATTTTTGGAAGTATGAAAATTAAAATCCAGAAATACAGAATTTTATGTATTTTGTTATGTTAAATCTTGAATGTGGCTCGGCTGAATGCGTCAATTGTTTTTTTTATATCATGTACATTGTTCCATAACGTGAATGTTACTGTTACACGAATTCTCTAAACCATTGAAGTCCGTTTCACATTCGTTTAATTTAATAGATGTGAGTTTTTATGCTTTATAGGATCAATTCTCATTTTCGATCGTAAACCTTCATCGAGGTTTAAAATGTTGTGAATCACTCGTGCTGAAACCTCAAAAAATGTGTATCATCCTTACAAAATTACCTGGTCGATTCCACACGTAGTGAAAGTGATACAGTCTTGAGCGTTGGAGACCGATGCCTGGTCAGACTTGGATGAGTCGCAGAAGTAGCATTGAGATCTGTTGAGATTTTCTAAAAACACGTGAATGCATACTTAACGGATTCGTTGGCGAACCGGGTAAATTTAACTGTAATATTGTATTGTACTGACGGAGAAAACATCACAAGTGTTCATCTAAGAAACAATAAATGAATTTAACAAAGTTTTACCTGTAACTTTTCAAAAAAAGTGCGGTTACATCTTTATTTCTTAAAATAATTATAATGGTTTACTATATGAAATAATACACTTCGGCTAGTATTCACTGATTGCGATGAGCGTTCAAAAATGAATACACGTAGAACGTTTTAACAGACAATATTGCGGAAATCACAAGAAAACAGAAAATATTGGGTACATATTTGAAGAAATAAAGGTATGTTGCAAAATACAATTTGTCAATCAATACACGGTGGATGAGAAGGAACGAACTTTAATAAGAAACAAAATAAGCAGACATACAGCGTTGAAATAAATGTTGAGATGTCAGTGTTGCCTGAAAATAATAAGGAGTGGTCAAATGAACAGTCACGTCACTCTCAGACTCCTGATTGTTATGTCGGCACTGAGATAAAACATCGGACCATAGATTCTTTGAACACCATAAGAAAACGAATTGTACCCCAAATAAATTTGACACAATCTCAGAATTTAATAAATATATTTACATGGAATCAACGACCGTACACTGCCCAGTGTTTTTTACCGTAAGAATCCTAAACATTAGGTACTCACGGAACCAAATGTGTAAATTATTTTGTCAGGAAAAACAAAGTGTACATGTTTGTTTTAAATAATAAACAATTCTTATGAGCATTACTGCAAAAAGTGTTTTGTTTGCTATTCATGTGAATCTGAAGTATGGATAACAGTATGTCGTATTACCTCAGACAGTTTCAGTTATATTGCTCAAGTTTACAACCTGACAAGTGAATAGCAAAATGTTAAAACATTGAAACGAATTCCCTTTACAAATTGTTTTTCCATTGTGATGCTTTGAGGTTATTTTTTATTTACAATTGAATTGTGCTCGAAACGTAAAGGCCATGCTTGAGATTTGTGCACACGGTTAAAAAGGTCAAATACTGTGCTTTGCATTGACCGTTCCATGGCGGTGACACCTGTTTTATTCATCTGTTTGTGTTCGTCGTGTATTTTTCATTGTCACTTGTAATAAATAAAGAACCTCGTGGTGATGACAAACATTTATCTCGTTGTTGTTATTTGTAAACAAAACAAAACTTACCTTGTCTGATCCCACAAAGGCGATGGTTACAATCATTTCCATATGCACAGCATCTGAGAAATTAAAAGTATTTGTTTTCATAGTGAACGTATTAATTTACTTAAAACGAATTGCATCCATCCTCGAGAACAGTCTTTCTGTATACATACAACACCAGCCAGAACCGTTTGCGCATATTACATTTTTATTTTGCGAATTAAATTTTGAAATGTATGTAGCGTTTATGCTAAAAAATAATAGTACTAATAAATATCAACATTTAATAACTTTTAAGATAGAACTTTAAAATAAATCGTAATGTAAGAAATAGCATGGGTCCTAATGTTCTACTTAACCTTGTGGCAAATTATGGATTATATTGTCAATCAATACGCTCATTCGCATATGACAACAAGTTATATAAAATCCGGAGGTTGATATGTCAATGTTATTAACTTAACTTCGAACCAATACTTATAATTAATTTGGTTTCAAATTCTCGATAAGTTGTCGTTCCAAATATTTCGTCGACACTAGCGAAATATAGCTTTTATAATCCTTGAAAACCACAATGTTGTCAAATGTATAATTATAATATACTAAAACACAATTCCATTGGTTGAGACAGTGGTCGGTGAACGGCAATTTTCACGACATATCGGTTTTCCCTCAGTACAGTTTTTTTTTGTTTTAAAATATCTGGCATTGACACCCGTTTCTGGACGTTTGAAGTAACGTGTGTGCACAAGTTGCATGGGCAGTTTATTTGACATCAGATCAATTACGTTATTCGCAAATAACAGAGTTTACTCTATGGGAACTTGAAAGTCTTGACTTTTCGTCTAGAATGTACCAACAGTTTACATCAGTTAGATTCTGTTCTAGATGAGATAAATGTGTCAATCTGTCATCGAGCATCGACGTAAAATATATGATGTCAGTACTGAGAAACAAGAAACAAATTCTTATGTTTTTGCAAGTTCAGTTGTTATAAACCCTTTAACACTGAAAGTAAATATCTTTAGATTGTGTCAATTTGTGATTTTTTTTGGTGATTATTATCATTTGTTGATCAATAACAAGTAAATGTATATGAAATATTTAACCATGTTTAATGTATTCACATTTCAAGTTTGTATTAAATCCGTTTAATAATAGTCGAAAAACAATTAATTATGTACGTTTTACGTTAGAAGTGCGATTGAGTGTAGGTTTATGGCAAATGCAATTACCTTAAAGCATATGGGGATTAAATGGATGGGGGCGTACTCACTGTGAGCAAACAATGCCCTCATCCCGCTTTCCGGTTGCACCTGGTGTACCTCCTTTGCAACGCTATACGTTCCAGAACAGCAAAGAATATAACATAAGATTTTTCCTTTGTTTGATTGAGCATTAATTTGCCGATAACAATCTTCAATATTGATAAATTTAATTGAACATGTCACAAGGTGAGCATTTTTATTAAATAAACCGTACGATATAAACTATTTTGTTTGTTAATTGCCCTTTTTAGATAATTAGTACACAGAACATTTAATGAATTATTTATTTTTCAAACTAGTATTACTGCAAAATAGTTCCCTGATGTTGTATACTATTTAAATTCTTGTTTTCCACAGCTGATAGTGGATATAAAGAAAATGAACGAGTTTCACACATTTGTAAAAAATAATTAATACCTTGATTCTTACCGAGCATCAACAAAAAGATTATGCAAACAAATGTATGTTAAGTTTCATTATTTACTTGTGGTGCAAGTTCAAGCTCCGTACTTACTTCGATTGATTGGAAGCCTCCTCTGTACACAACTGTAAACGCCTCTGTAATCACTTGCTCCATGTAATATTCCTGTAAATGAAATACCTCTGTTAGTTAAAAGTGTCCAATAAACGTCGTCGTTGTTTTGCTAATTAGCAACGGATTTGATTGTTAATATTATAAGCACTTATTATTAACGTATGTAATACGTTTGTTTTCGTATGTATTGTAATGCAGATCTCATCTCGCTAGTTTTAGTATATCTTTCAAAAAACAAAAGCAAAATCTCCAAGTATTTTACCCTTCGTTCTTAGTGCAATGTTTTTGCCCTTAGTAATATTTATATTAAACAAATTGAGGGGCGTAAGTGTAAAGTATTTTGTGACATCATTGTGTTTTTTTTTTAATTCTCAGACAGTTTCAATTATAAGGTAAGAGGAGAAATAGACAGTATAAGTTTGTGGTTTATTTATATCTTAAAATCTTACATCAACAATTATTAACGGAGTTAGTTTTAAAATGACCATGCATTATTTGAGATGATACTGTAACAATAAGTGGGGTTTCGTTGATATATTTCTTTACTGGGCAAATCTTGACCACTTTCTGGAAACTGCACTTTAATTTTCATGTTTGAAGAAATAAGAATTGTAAAACCTGTTTCATATGTTTCAATGAGATCTGATCAATTCTAAAACTTGACATAAGTCAAACTTTTTTTTTCATTTATTTTACCATGTTCATCACATTTCCATAAACATAATTTACACTTGCATACATACAAAACATTGGTATTTTAACATATAACATATAGATGGATAACAATTAACTATAAAACATTTTGAAGAAAAAAAAAATAAAAAAAAAAGTTCGATACATAATAACAAAAAAAGTGTTTGATACAGTAATTGTTGGTACTTCGTGGTTGACGTTTAAAAGACATACAAACAAGTCTCCAATTGTTGAGAGCATGGGCATCTATATAAAAGTAAATATGTAGAAAAAGTAATACAAAACTAATATATTAAGTTATGTTTTTTGAAAAATATTGCATGAAGTGGATCCATTTTTGATTATTTGTTTCATATTTGTTTTTAATAAGGGCAATTTCTGCTTCTGTTTGTATTTTGATCTTGAGATAATTAAGA
>VMBQ01006563.1:0-15032 GCA_007657795.1 Dreissena rostriformis | reverse complement strand
AAATGTAAGAACCGATCAGGTATCAGCAGACTCAGTTGATAACTGATCGGTTCTTACATTTTACTCTGTCAAATAAATTATAAAGTGTCATTTTTAATGGTTTGATATTGTGAAATGTGCCACTTCCCATGGAGGGAGGGTCAATAATAATTATAAGCTTGAATTTTAATGGTATGCATTAACATCTTGCATTCTTTGTTCTTGAAGTATTCATGAACTGAGTGAGTTCCAACATCACTTGGTTCATAAAACGTTCTAGAACATTAAGTTCATGAATTATTTTTGCACTTTTCATGAAGTTTCCATTCATGAACTATTCATGAACTATTCGTGAAGGTTAAATGGCCGCTTCATAAAGTGATCATGAAATATGCAAGTTCATGAAGGTACATGAATGATTCAAGGTTCATGAATGATTCATGAACAAATTGATTCATGAATGGTTCATGAACTTATATTTCAAGAACTATTTCAGAAAGCGGCCATTTAACCTTCATGAAGGGTTCATGAATAGTTCATAAATGTTGATCATGAATGATGCAAGAATGATTCATGAACAATTCATTAAACTCTCGCAGGGGATGTGTTCATACAACATATCGATACAATTTTGGTTCTATAAAAATGCGAATACACGTGTCGGCATGGCATAAGCTTGGTCGTTTCGGCTTTAATTTAAATAAAAAATCATTTAATTACTAGTAAGACTATAAGAATGTATATATATTATTGTAACATTAATTGCTCATATAAAGTTATTGGTTTAATATTTAGGAAATAAAATTTGACATTAAAATAGTACAAACTCACTTTTAATATCTAATAAAAATAGCAAACAAGTAGAATATCCGCAAAGACCAATTATGGAACATCTATCTTTAAAGTATCGTTGCACGAAAGCCTGGCTTCTAGTTTAAAACTATTCTGTGTACTAGAAACTGATCATGGTCCCACTCCTGCTTTTTTTTAAGATGACTGAACCGTCATTGCACTCAATGCACATTTTAAAATCCAATATGAGCATTTTTACGACTATTCCCATATTGGGAAGGGGGGTCTGCAAGAGAGTTTAACCTCAATGTTTTGTAATGACCGTTCCCTCGATGACCCCATTTTTATCAATTTGTGAATGTGCGTTACGCCACATGATGCTAATGTGTAACGGAGCCGACCATGGAGTTGGTTTGCCCAAAACACCCGTTGTACACATTTAAATAATATAATTATTCTGAATTCAAAACATTTTCGTCTGACAATACACGCGTTTCATATTTGTATTTAATAAAGCCATACTAGGAAAAAATATTACCGCTGTTAACTGTTTAACTGTTTATCTACGGAGAAAATGTTGTGTATGACCATTCGAGGCCTTTTCGTTACATGAGGACATGTTGCCTTAAGAAAGGGTTAACTAAAAATATTGTCCTCAATTGTAAAAATGAAGAAAAATAGTAAACATGTAATGCACGTGTTAGAAAAAAACATAAAAGCAATTAAACAAAAACTGGTTGAAATGGGTAACATTAAGTTTGGTAATATCAACCGAATATTGACAAACACGATCGTATACGTAAATATAATGCGCATATCCCAACAAGAAATGTTCGATCATAATCTAAAATAAATGGAAAACATTCTTTAACCACGATAACTATAAAGAATATGTTTTTATAGTTTCGGATTTAGGTATTTATGGATTTGCTGGAGGGATGAAACGTTACAAACATTTAACCAGCATATGAACGTCTGCAGCTCCATTTTGTTTGTGCACAATTGTTGGACATTAGTGGAAGATTGAGACATAAGTAGATTGTGGTTGCATCAGTGTCGAGCTGACAAATTTCTAGTTTCTTTGACGTTCTTATTAGAAAAGCGATTTGCTTTCGTAATAGAAATGTTTGGTCCCAACTGTCTGTTATAATTTAAACAATCGTCGAAACTGTATCCGAGTATTAATATGTCGTTCCAAATTTATTTTGTAATGGACAAAGCTGGTGTATATAAACGGTTTATACGGTATATGTATTTTATTTTCAAAAGTATAATAACACTTTATTACATGATTGTTAAAAAAGCTGTTTTATTAACTCAAAGTAACACGTGTTTTGTAATTCCCTGTTTAATATATCGATGACGGGAAAATATTAAAATTATGTTGAATTAAGCCTTCATTACACGCATGTTGACTATTGATCACGGCACTGTAGTGTTTTGTCATTGTAATGTGCGACAGTTTTAATCCAACTTGAGTCCTTTATAATCACAGTAGGTTTTGTTTAGTAGTTTCATATTTTATTTAAGTGACACATAGTACAAATATATGATAATTATGATATACAAATTTAAATCGAAATAAAATAATGAAATGTTTAGTCTTATGAATCACGAAATATTTCGATGTTTGCAGTACAACTCAGCCATGCAAATGGCTTACGAGTCAATAATCAAACATGGATACGTGTAGCCGTCTTATGCCTGTTAAATAGAATATAGTAAAATAATCACTGATTTGATATAGGATATAGCATTTATAAATATCATGTACAATTTGGTATTATAACCATAATAAAGTCATATCGTAACACATAGTATACTTTCTCGTTTGAAGTAGCAATCTTTTATAAATAAAGCAAATTTATATATCACTCGTTTATCCGTCATAAGGCATTTGAGTCTGTCACAATAGCCCATACGAATCAGGGCTGGTATTATCGTTATGGTCAAAGTATAAAACATAAGTCTAAGGGTTGTATAACAGGAACATTAAAATACGAAGTGGTACTCTGATTTGATTGGTTCATTGCGTAATAAATACAGCCTCTCTTCAGGCTTCAGGTGTCGGAATCTGCCGGTTTCAATACGTAGTGGAAATGTCCCAGTTCTAATCTGCGCAATAAACGAACTGAGGTGTTTTGGAAGGCACAATGTCACGTAATTTTCGCACACATACTGATGTTTTATTTGCCGATAGGTTCTGAGTTTCGGCCGAGTTTTCGAGGCCCTGAGTCCATTTGTTGATTTGTTGTTTATAGAGTTCGTAGGCCCGAATTAGTAGACTATCTAGTAAGATGTTGCCCATCGACCTGGTTGCAAATAAGTGCTGGAGGTTCAGTGAGTCATGATGTGCTTAATGTCGGAGTTCCAGTCCTTATTGTGATTGAAATCCCAATTCAATAGCTTCTTTGTTAACCTGTTATTATTATTGTTATCGTCTGGTATCTTAACAAGGCGGTCCCACAGGCCCAGCATATCTATATGGTGTCTTGCGGCAGTAGTCTGCCACTCCACGTCGCCGTTAATTGCAATATTTGACGCGTGTTTATGAACACCAATGAAGGCTCGAATCGCCCTATGTTGTATAGTGTCCCATTTCGAGTATGTTTTGTATCCCCAAACCCCTTAACTATAATCCATCATAGGAATAACACTGCTGTTATAAAGTTTGGTGTATATGGTAAACGTAAGTCCGTTTATTGTTTTTGCTTTATTTAAAATCCTACCGAGAGCCCTGCCTGCCGATTCCGCCAGTGTGTTAGCGGTGACGGAGAAATCAATCGTATCCGATAAAATGCTCTCGAGGCATTTATAACTGTCCGTTAAGCTTAAAGCGTGCTCTCTAATGTTAAAGGTACACGTTGTTTGTTGCTAACTTTGTTTTTGGAAATGCATAACGCTCGTGTTTGAAAGATTTATTTTCATGCGCCATCGTTTGCACCATGTATCCACTTTATCCAGCATCTTTTGGAGATGTTGCTCGCTTTTGCTTAAAATTACAATGTCGTCCGCGTAAAGAAGGATACTTATATGTTCACCGTTAATCATTACACCACAGTTCATTTCATTCAATTCAAGAGCAAGATCATTTATATAGAGTCCGAATAACGTCGTTGAACTTATATTTCCCTGCTCGACTGAGCATTCGACGTTGCTGCAGTCGGTTAAGTGATTGTTAATATTCACCCTCGCTTTCGAAGAGCTTTAAAGGTGACGTAGAATATGATAAAAGCGTCCGTTCACACCAATTGCTAATAGTTTGGCTAACAGACAATCCCTGTCCACCCTGTCAAATGCTTTCATTATATCAATGAAGCATGTATACGTTGCTAGGACCTCTGCTTTTCTGTTGCGAATGATGGAACATAATGTGAAAAGGTGATCGGTGCAAGATCTAAGGTTGCGGATGCCATTTTGCTCGTCGACAATTATTTCGTTCATGTCAAGGTATTGTGTTAAACGGTTGTTAAGAACACTCGCGAATATTTTGCTCACGACCGGAAGTATGGTATTTCCGCGATAATGTACAGGTATACGCGGGTCGCACGTGTTGATCTTCGGGAGTGGCTTGATTATTAACCACATAGAGGACGTTCTCGCGGTAGTAAAACATTTATTAAGCAGTTCGTAGAGAAGATGGTAGGAACTTCCATTTAAAACAAACTTCGTACAGAAGTAAGTCCTCGCCGCATGCTTAACATTTTTTGCAGTTTGATAGAACTTTTATTATCTCCGCCATTCTTATTGTTGCTTTGAGCATCGGGTTCAAGTCTGCGTCATTTACATGTTCAGCCACTGTGAATTGTTGTTCGAGTTCCAACGTAAATTTTTTAACTTCCTCGTACATTTTTTCATCAAAGTTTGCACCTTCGCATGCTTTCGCGTTGTCAAAAAGTTTTTGGAATTCTCTCTCCCAAATTTTAAGGACACTGTTATTGCCGGTTACTACGTTACCGTTTTCGTCGAATGTTTTTATGGGTATTTGGTGTCTCTTCGAGGGCCTAGCGCCATAATATGGCGCCAAAATCTTTGGGTTTACCGTGCATTACGTTCGAAGTTCAATTGTTTTGTCTGTCTCATAATTTTCCTATCAAAACGACGTTGCTTTAATGTATACATACGCCAGTATTCAAGATTATTTTGGTACTGTTACATTTTAGAGATGCATGTTCACTTTTACACACATCTTTGAAAAGAGAGTCACGGTTACTGTTCCTCGACGGTTTCGACTGGTGACAGAATCACTTTTTTATTGTTTTTTCATGTTACTATGTTTTACTTTTTCATATTGACCACACCACCTCTATACATGACAGCTCTAAATAAAGTATGTACACATTCAACGTTGAAACGTATGGGAGACGTGGATGTATATGCCGGGATGGAAAACACACGTGTACGTTTACTGTTATAATAACAAGTATGCAATAAATTTAACGTGCGTAATTATTTAGTATTATCAGAATGTACAGAACCGGTTTCATGTTTATCAAACATATTTGGACAATCCATATACCTGTTGCGACTATTCTTATTTGTCGAAATTTGCTGAACTAAACAGACATAACGTATGTCATATTGAAACATTGTGTAAGTTGTATCGGCGAATTTTGAACCAATATCGAATAATGTAAGCGACAATGCAGCATTTTAGAGTAAATCGCCCAAGATTCGCCCAAGTTCGTTGTACATAAAATTATTGTGTGTGTGTACCTTAACACATTATAGCTGTTTGCACAATTTTAAGTGTATTGTCTCTAATCTTCTTTTAAAAGCCCAAACCTCACTTGCATAATTCAGAATTGGTGTATATGTACATTTGTATATAAAAGAAACAAACGCTGGCGTGTAATGTAAGTTACAAAGTAAAGTATGAATTTTCTATAAATGCAAATGCCTATCAATCACACGCCTGGTACATGTCATGCGGATTACCGATACTACATTATGACAGTGAGTGTGTTTCTGGTGCAATGATATCACTGACGTCCATCATACAAGTATGTACATGAAACTCTAGAGGGCGAAGTCAGAAACTTGCAGGTTTACTGAAAAGGATTGTCCGTGTTCAAGCATGGGCATATTTTAGATCGTACAAGCTGGAGCATAAGAATAACTAATTAGTCAATACAACTATTAATTGACAATGCCAATATTCTCGATGGTCGGCTATTCTCGCGCTATGTCGTTAATGCCCCCTTGCTTTTGTTTACAAACACACATTCGCAACGGACTTATTAATTCTGCAAGAAACATCTCTAGCTGCCAGTAGCAATCGAACCTTTTTAATTAAATGTCCACAAATAATGTGAAAAATCATTTGAAGCCCCAATCCACTAAAAATCCATCTTTAAATAAATTTCCCCATTCAAATTCTTCACTTCTTTCAATTGTTTGTGTAAATCTGCTTACGGGTGCTTGGGTCAGACATCATTAATTGTGTTTAAATTCTTCTGGTTGCACAATACTAATTTATATTGATTATATTTGCGGTGAGACTCTAACAATTTTTTAATTTGTAGAGTTTAATTGATATTTTTTTCAGAAAATGCTTTTGATGGTAAATCAGATCTTCGTTGATTCATGTTTGATTTAAATAAAGCGCTATCTATCCTAATTACCGCCGAACTAGCAGATGCGATAATAAATAATAATGACGGACAGTGGTGCTGTTTTTGTTGTCACAACAGTTAAACGGTATGTTTTTTTTTGTGAACAAGTAATTATGAAATGAATTAAAGTCAAATATGATTGTCTATTCAATATTTTATCCGATATATAAACATGGTGCTTAAAACGCGAATGATTATTCCTTTAGTACCACGAGCATACCGGATTTCAGGATAGTGTGTGCTTACCTAAGAAATCAACGGATTTTTTGATCATAATTGCCCAAAGTCAAACTTGGGACCAATTTTTGAAGCATCGTATTAAATGCGTTCATAATGACAATATGCTTATAAATAATCACACCTTTATTAGCATTAATATGTTCTTATTAAGAATAATTCAGTTTATTATATGCTTTCCGGTGATTTATAGAGAAATATCAGTGACATAAAACTGGTATTTCACTTTTCAAACAGTGACAAATAGCAGTGAAAAATATCGAGATTTTCACTGTTTCAGTTAGATACTGGAACTACTTCCCCAATAACCCCATGGTGAGCCTCAATTGTCAATTTTCATTCGAGGGGGACTACTCTACTGGAACCTGAAACACACATTTACCTCCATTCAACATTGCGAGCACTTTCGTAACTTTGAAGTTGAATACACAAATTACTACGCCAGTATATGCAACAATGAAATGAATGTATAAAGTATTTAATTTGAAATAGATATAGGTTGAATAAGACATTGATGTTAATACACTTTTACATTTCTTTCAGATGTGAACTATTCTCTCATGTAGTAAGTTCTTTGTGCGTTCTAAAAAGTGGGGCACCCCACGGGGAAACTTTATGAGGCAAATTGAGAAAATTAACAAAACTACAAAAATAAGAATATAATAAAAAGAAAATGTGTTGGATTCGTTGGAATATCGATTTTAATTCACTCATGATCATAGAAACTATATATTTTCACTCGTGGCTGCGCCACTCGTGAAACTATTATTGTCTTTGATCACTCGTGAATTAAAATCGATATTCCACCAAATCCAACAAATATCCTCTATGTATTCAGGTATTATTTTAATTTCTACTTGATGCTGCGTACTTGCCAAAGCTGTACTGCTGTATGTTAAAGCCCGCGTCGGACATACAGTTGGACGTGTTGTTGATGATGATGTTAAACAGATATGAACACTTTTTAATGTTAATGAACAGTTTGAAAATTTTTAAAAGTTTGATTTGCAATTGATTTCACGTTTTCACTTCAGCAGCAACAACATATACTTAAATTGATTGGTTCTTTTGTTATTGTTTTCGCATACTTTTATTTCAATTTATAGCGGAAATAGCCGAGCACACTTTGCATTGGAATCATACATATCTGAAAGATCGAATCATCGAAGATCGTATTCTAATCGTCAATAGTAATCCATAACAGATATTGAATGACAAACTTGACGCCCAACCTCTTCATTTCAATTTGGTTTGTTGTAAGTGAAAGAAAAATAGATATTAATTAATTCAAGCACGTTCATGCATTACTAGGAATTCCCTTTACTATGGTCACAAGTAAGCTTATAAAATCGCTTGTGTGTTTTTGCTAGCAAATTCATTATTCCACGTTGCCATGAGAAACATATACGCATGTTTTTTGTACACGAGGATGCAAAATATTCGGCTACCAATTTAATGCATTTTGTACAATCTTTAATTAAATAAAAAAAAAGAAATGCAGTATGTTATCGTGAGGCATTTGTTCGACTATGCTGATTACGAAGCAGACGAAATTGTTAAAGCATATGGTTCAGTATGACCAGAATCGATGCTACATACGTCCATATGTATGTCAAGTCATGTCTACATTTATACATTAAATCTGCATCATAGCTTACCACGGCAACCAGAAAAAAATTGCGAAACCGAAATTTCTCAAACTTAAGTACCTTTTTCCTTTTATATATTCATAATTTAGATAAAGTATTCGATACAATGCCTTATGGTGATCATTAATTGATAGTTTTTATATTATATTTCCCTTTTTTTTCATTTTTTTTTCAAAATAGCCTTTCCCATGGGATTTTTGCATTTTCCTATGGAATTGTGTTGTTTTCCCATGTTATTTTTACAAATGGGTTTTTTTTCCGTAATTTGCGGATGGAATTTTTTCATTTGAAAAATGGGATTCTTTTATTTAAAATATAAGTTTTTCCGCATAAAACGATTTTACAGTCCTTTAACTTCGATTAAATACTTGTACAGTGCGTAAACTCGATAACATAAACAGACGTTTATTTATGTTTTTTGAAAATCCCATGGGATTTCTTTCCCCTAGCAAAAATTGGGGAAAAAATCTCAGGGAAAAACGAAAAATCCCATGGTAAAATGCAAAAAGCATATGGGAATACCAACTTTGCTATTGAATTTCATAGATGAAAAAAAATATTTTTTAAGCAAAAATAATAAATTATTAATATAAAATAAGACTTTTATCGAATATTTAATCTCAAACAAGCAAATCTTAAAAAAAAAACAAAAAAAAAAACGGTACTTAGTTTTGCGAAATTTCGGTTTCGCAAAGTTTTTACGGTAGCCGTTTTAAGAAAAATAAAGATCATTTATTTCGATTTTTTTTAAGATGTTAAACAACACCCATTTTGTAGACCATTTTTTTACCATTTCGGATTCTTATAAAAGTCCATCATGTAAACTTGTGTTTTATAATAGGCGTAATGTTTGGATGTACAACATGTAATACGGAATCAACTATGAAGTCTTCATTTTCGGTTGAAATGATTCCTATTCAACAAACAAAACCGTGTGATACCAAAATGTAGTTCATTTTATGCCCAAACAGAAACAAAAACAGTTAAAACCGTATTTTACACATATAAAGAGCAAGTGCTCATGACGTGACGATCACATGTTATAAAAACACATTCATTCCCGCCAAAAATGCAGAAAAGTAGCGATTATATTTAGTATTCCTTCACCTGATATATTACACTACCATTGAGCAGTAACCTATAATTCTCCATGTTATACACTTTCATTCCTTACATTGTATGTATTTTTATCTTTCGAGTTCTTAATATTTAAGTTAAAATACTCAGAGTCTTCCGACTCTGTAAGCTATACTTTAACCACTTCAAGAAACGACAGGTCAGTAAAATGTCATTGAATATCATCATGAAGAAATTGGATTCTTTAAACTTGAATTTTACTAGCGCTGTTGGTGTAAATCCAGGCGTTGGGTGATAAACCAGGTAGACCCTATAGTATAAACACACTAGATCAATGCGTGACAAGTTTGAATAAGTGAGTTTTGTGTTGATCATCCTAGACGAATTGACCAACTAGAGCTTTCTTGGGGAAGTGCTCTGACCTTTTAAGCTTGTTTTGTCATTTTCTGTGTTAAACATGCATTTGTCATAAAATGTTTGGTTATCAAACATTCCTGTTCTTAATTAAGTATTGCGTATGTGTGTTGTTATGTTTATTTTTATTTAAAGAAAGTTTTTTTTCTTACAAATAGAGCTTTCTTGGAGAAGTGCTCTGACCTTTAGACCTTTGTTTCACTTCTTCATATTTAGAGCTTTTTTTGTCATTTTTTTGTGTTTATAAATGCATTTTTTATAAAATCTTTAGTTAATCAAAAAAACCTTTTCTTGTTAAAGTAGTGCATATTTATTGTGTAATGTTTATTTATATTCAATGTATTTTGTTTTCTTACAATTCATATTTTGTATACGTTATTATATGTGTCACAATCAAAATTTACATTTATTGTATTATTCATATCACGTCGTCAACACGTAATCAAAAACAGAAGACACACATTGTGAATATTTAAAGTTGCAACCAGCTTTATTTGAAATTAAACTTGTTATCTTGATGCATTTTATTCATGATGTATTGCACAACTGAGTACATTGTCAAGGGAACAAAAGAAAATGATTGCGCAAACATTCTTTTATTCTTTATATATCTTGTCACGAAATTTTTACGCGTGCATTGATCAAATGATTGCCATATTTCGAAGAAGTACACAACAAGCCCTGTTAGCCAAGAATGGATATTTAAAACAAATACCCGCAGTCTGAGTGTTACCTTATCAAAAAACATCATGACGCAATTTATTTCTGATAACTCCGTTTCAACAGTGAAGTATAACAATGTTTTAGAACATACATTTTAACATAGGTTTTAATTCGAAAATTGTTTTGTCATAGAAATAAGTTCAACAATTAACCGTATGGTTCAGACAGATATGCCAATATGTCGTACATAATACAATCTGAAAGTTATTAAGATTAAATCCGTATATAATTGATATTATAGAGGGTACAGTTGTTAGATTATTGTATATTATTATGCCAAAACATATTGTTTGTGGATGAATTTTGGATTTTTACGTAATCACACAACGCGGTGTTAGCACACGTACTGCATCATCCTCCCGTTTAATTACCGGTCTCATGATACGTGTTTCTATTTCACAATATTTAGCCCTCGCCATGTACTCCGCTTGAACACAGTTATATTCTAAACAAAATACCATGCATTCCAACACCGTGTTGATATTATGTTTGTACTTATGATTATGTCCTGGGGATCCCGTAAGACGTACCCTTTGCTCCGTATATGCAATAACACATCCTAAAACAAACACGAACATTCAGATTTGATAAATTAAGTATGATAATATGCGCAGTCAACAAAATACTATATATACTTAATATAACTTACTAGAGTGTACAGTCTGAATACTAAACACGTTACAAGAGAAATATATCAATGTATGTATTAGACTATGTTTACATATATAACTTAGTAGGGATTAGGGGGGGGGGGCAATTGGAGATTACGTTACATGTATATGCAACTTCATAATGTCATATATAATGATTGTATTAAGATTTTGTGATTTAATAGTTCAAAACATACTTATATGTTTACAAATATAAATAAAATGTAAACATGACAACTAGAAATCGGTTGTAAAAATATAATGATCTAATATAAAATGACCTTTCTGCGCAAGTGTTTTTGATATATTGTCCAATTCAGTTTCGTCGTGTTGAAACCAGTAGAACTGATTTCGCCGTTGATCGTGTATAGTCACGTGGCTGGGTGTCCACTCGTCGAAAACAAAAACATTACGACGTGTAACCCCAAGATCAACTGTTAGGATCTAAAATAAAGGTAACATAATCAGCGCACCAGTCATCTAATCTCGTGTTTCCATTTTCACGTACATGAAGCACAATTCATGTCTCTTAACATATTTTCTTCGATTGCTGTTTTAAATACACTGTGCATTCTACATGACGTGTTACATTATAAAATATTTGTCAAGTTGGACTTTGGTTAAATATTACTCATATAAGATCAAAATCTACGTTCTACTACTTTTTTGATTGTTTTTTTTTTGTTACATCATCATGATATGGGTCCGATTTGTCAGATAGAATGCACAGGGTATTAACAACAGAAATCGAAGAACCGTTTTGTGAGCAAAGTAAATACAAGGCGGAGTCTATTTTATAGGCAAATATAAAAGTTTAATTAAACTAACTGTTCGAATATCAGGAAGGTACTTGTCAAAGTCTTCCACATCGTTTTGTTTGAAGACTCCTTTAAGAGGTATAAGAGGTATATTCCCCGTGTCCTCGTGTGTTCCCTTGAATCTTATGTAAACGTCTCCGCCTGTTCCAGCACCCCATTTATCAGCAGTGAAAACGCGTATTGTATAACGGGTAGCTAAAATAGCAAACATCATTGAAAGTATAAAACGCTGTCGAGGACATTTTAAAGAAAATATATACAATTTTACATGAGGAAACAATTAACATTTGTTGGATCGACACGTTTAACTCAACATTTTCAGTGCCTTGTGGAATATAATATATCCTTAGAATATGTATTTAAGTCCTCTTTGGTCAAGTTTACTTTGGAAACACAATAAAGTTTATTGCATGAGGAAATTCAACAATATAGTTATACTACAGCACAGATGGCGTTATAATCAACATTGGGGTGGTATTTTTTTATGAAATATATTACAAGAGCACATGGAGCATCTATAACGTGATTACCCAAGATTGTCCGATACCTACCTCTTGAAAAACTAGTTTGTTTTTCAGGCACCAACAGACCATAAATCAAACACAAAATTAATTTAACAATCCTTAACAATAATTGTACCGTGAGGAAGTCGATTAAATACCATAGCATATGTTCGCCAGTGACACTCGAAATGTCTAATCACTGAACTGGAACATGATTAATTGTCAGAAAAACTATCAGAAAATTATATCGGTAATAGGTGAAAATTATACAGAACATTACACACAGAATGATTATATAATAAACTTTACAATTCATAAGAGTAAATGCCAGCCTTAAACACTATTTCTATCACGAACATAACTTAATTAAAAATAACGTCTACTTAAGAATTCAATAAACATGTATCCATGCAAAGTTGTATAAAACGCAAGCACAAATCAACCAAAACTTAGTGTTCACAACAATACTATAAATATAGATGCCTATTAAATGAAATTCTCGGGTCTTTGATTCTTCAGTCGCTAATTGATTGGTGCGTATTGGCACTTTTCTTACTTACGTTAGAAAAAGCCAGATAGAATTAAATGTACGGGGCCATCAGTCGGAAACAACATAAAACAAGGTTTGCACAATTATTAAATCATTTCAAAATATAGTACTAATTTACTATGCTTTGGAAATATTGCTTATTTAAAAGCAAATTTCAAAAATATATAAGTATTTTTGACAAGATAAAAATCCCACACACTTGCCGCGTTCAGTACTGTGTAATCGACTTTCAACCCCGCGTTGCAAGGTATAGAGCGCTTACCTCTGTAAGATAAACATTTTTTTTATTATCTCACGTAATACCACGTTTTAATCTTCACACCCAATTTGTATATGTGTTAAAAATATACCTATTTGATGAAACACGCGTGTAGTTTCCATTTGAATAAAACAAGTAGATATAATGTTATGGCGTTGTTGCATGCAAACTGTATCCTGAATGTGTAAGTACACAAAGAGTATGCCATAGTATACTTTACTGCAGGTCATCGTTATGGACCGTGTGTTACAACCCGTTTTGCAATAAACCCGTTTTGCAATAAATTTATTGCTCTTGTATTTATTCAAATGGAT
Source organism: Dreissena rostriformis (assembly GCA_007657795.1). NCBI lineage: Eukaryota > Metazoa > Mollusca > Bivalvia > Myida > Dreissenidae > Dreissena > Dreissena rostriformis. Next base: position 1,452 of record VMBQ01006563.1, on the reverse strand, counting down.
TGAAATAGTTAAAAGGGATGTTCAAATGTTGTATTTAAATAATATTGTTTTAAATATATAAAACCACAGTGATTATGCTAATTAAAAGTAACGCGCTGTTAACAGGTAGGGGAGATACTCGCATCGAGAAGTTTAATTAAACATCACATAGTTGTAGCCTCAGATTTTAAATGACGACCTGTGCTGGATAAATTGCGTATTTCTTATTCATAATAATGCACTATTAAACGAACAGATTTAAGACTTTAAAATACCACATAACTGCACAAAAATAGACTTGCATAGATAATTCAGCGAGTTAATTATAAGAATGTGTGAAATTCTACTACGCTCTCCTCAATGAATTATTCATTTAATTTAGATGATCTCCGCATGGTCTACTTCTTTCTTCCGCGATGATTACTCAAAAGTTGGACGAAAAGCAATTACACTACCTTTCGATTTATAATTTATTTTAACCATATTATATTGTTATCAATTTCTTCACCAATACGATAATTGCGTTTTCGATTTTTTTATCCTCGCAACACGGCACTTTCTTTCCGCTTATAAGTGAAGGTTCGATGATAGTTTACCATACGCACGTTCAATGCAATAGCTTATAAACGTTGTCATGTAAATGTCACAACTCAATTATAGAAAAAAAACAATGACCGGTACATTCCATTCGAGATCAATATGTTTGACTTAGTGTCAACGATGTACTTGTAGAGGAAAAAAATATAAACTGTCAAAAAAAAACTATTTTTGTAATCGAGACAGCTTTGTTTTTCATTAAAACTATAAAAAAAACACAACACATAGGTCAACTTATCTCTGCATTTACGTGAACATAAATTTAAAGTCATAAATACAATTACATATACGTGGGAAATACAACATAGACTGGTTATACATGTCTTAATAACATGATAAACTATTAAGTTTAATAGTTATGTACTGTATATACTTGTTTTTAACACATGGCTCCAGGAAGGTTCATTAAGTGTCTGATTAAATGTTATCATATATATTAATAATATAGGACTCCTTTTTAACAAGATACATGCCCACAGAACTCGGATTTCCCCACCTATGCATAACCACCTGTGTAGGTTATTGTAGATAAAACATGGTCTGAATACCTTGTTTACAAGTTGACATGTTTTACTTGTTTTTTGAAAATCAGCAATTGTATGGACATAAACCCGAGCAAAAGTACATTCGCACATACATAAATTACCTCCTTCAGGGTCAGCTCTTCATATGTACACCTCTATTATGGTGTAAAACTTATGCTTATTGCCCTTTCACCAATATGTTTGTTTCCAGCCATGTTTGCAAAGAGATTACTCACTCACTCTGCAGAATAGAACATGTGTATATTACCTTGGTGTACTTCTCCTGGGAAGTTGGATATTGGTGTTGTTTGCCACATACTACTACTTCTACTACTACTACTACTACTACTAC
>VMBQ01006562.1:43888-55952 GCA_007657795.1 Dreissena rostriformis | reverse complement strand
GATGATGATGATGATTCTGATGTCTACGTTTTTGTCAATTGTTACACTTGAGACAGTCGAGAGAACGCATCTGATATTTTTTGTAAAGTGGTTTACACTTATCATGTTGTGTGTTTTTTTGGATTGGATGAACGAAGATCCAAATAACGGAAATACTTTGCTATCTGTTTTCGGCAGTCAACATGCCCTTTCGTTTACAAGATCTTATTGACGCTCCACAATTAACAGTAGTTATTTCCGTTGACCTCTATTGACCAATATTTTTCAGCGGAAATTAAAGATGGCGATCGGAAGCGTAACACTTACGATTCTTTAGGAAACTATTTATTTCAGCCTCGCTCTGGGAAAACGGTGTTTAATGCATGGCGTTAAATGTAGTCGCAAATTAGCCTCTGCAGTCTGCACAGGTTTATCAGGGACGACACTTTATGCCTTGACTGGATTTTAGAAGATACTTCGTTAATTGAAAAATACAAGAAAAGCGGGAAGTGTCGTTATTATAAGCCTGTGCGGCCTGCACAGGCTTATCATGGACAACACTTTACGCACATTCATTAAGCCCCGTTAATAACCGTGAACGTTATTTCCAGCGATTGGTTATGCCCCTTAAATAGCCCCTTTAACGCAAACAAGAGTCATTCTAGGTAGCGCCCTAGTGCTCTCAGACATTTCGTCGGCTGCCCGTCGGGGTTGCCTAGTTTTGCCGGGTTTTTTTTATTATGGTGTGCGTAAGGGGGACGTACATGCATGCGGTGTGCGTTATTTCCAGTGAGTGAGTATGCACTTTAAATGCCCCGTGCCCTTCGTTTTGATTAATATTTAAAGTAAATGAAATCAATTGAATGGTACTTTCCCGAGTATAATGTTATGGCCTCATTTAACTCGTGCTTTACGAAAACGAACAAAACCAAATGCAAATATAGTAAACAATCTAAGCGTATAACGTTTGCTCATGGAGTTTAAGAGTTCAAGGTTAATTTTATCATGCTTTACCAGACATATTCACCCTATCTTTTGCGTCCCAGTAGTTCGGAGCGCAGTCTAGTCAAGATCTACCTGTCCGAAAATGAGACTATGAAACCTTGCGTTACGTCATAATTGATAGCGTAGCTCCTGACATGTTTGCGTGATTGCGTAGGCTGGCTTTGAGCTAAACTGGTCGCACAGGGCTTGAGATTTATTTTCCCATTACGCAGCTCATTTTACTTGGTTGAAACGGTTTAAGATTTTAGAAGTATTAATAGTTGTTTCATTGTCGTTATATGCTGTATTTACTTTTGACACTTTAATATTATTGTATTATGCAATAACAGTAGTTGATTTTTTTTTATCTATGATTCAGCTACGGGAAAAGTTCATCATGTTTATCAGGGGTAAACATGCAATTTGTTGGCTGTTGGCGTCGGCAAGAAAGCAGTAAGTCCAAATCAACAAATCCCACTTACTTTTTTTTATTTTCAGTACTTATACATGTAATCATTATATATATAAGAAAGATATTGTTCAAACAGTGTCAAATGTATAAAAAANTGGCCCGTTTGGAACATGTCAGGTCGTTGTTATATGCCGAATCTACCTATCTGTCCCTGTCTCGGGTTAGTAGGCGTCTGGTCCAGACTTGGAGTTCCAGCAGCCTTGGACGAGTGTTGTGTCATTCTTCGGGACATGGTTATGATGCGCTCCATCGCTTAATACACATGTTTAATCCGCCGCTCTTCGCAGTCTAATGTGAGTGCTTAGACCTGGATGATGGTGGTGTTGTGAGGTTTCGCTGACATAAGGGTTGAGATGAGCTTGCTGGAGACTTGGTTGTAACTGATGAAGCTATTGACTACCTCCTTCATAACGATGAAAACATGACTATATTTTAAAGTTCGCTATCAGCTTTCTGTTACTCAGATCTACGTAGCCGTCATGTGCCTAGTTGACCCCGTGAACGCTCACGCTTTCATGGCATGAAGCTTTTAAACTGTGTTATTTTTTTAAGTTTAAATGACAATTGTTTACTTTTTTACCATGTTGAGAATTGTCGATGCATAATAACGATCTTGTAAATTTCAGTTAGTTGAATGCGGCAGTAATTTGGAACAAAATGTATCGTTTACACAGAAGCATGCGATGCATTTAAATATAATGGTATAATTATATAAATTGTGTATGCAGCCATATGTTTGTACTTCTTCTCATAGAGCGGGAGGCAAAACAAAGCATATTAATGTATTATGATAGCATGCGACTAAAATATAAATGTAAGTGGACTATAAATACTGTACACGTCATCTTGTAAAGAGTGTGTCAACCCGTGTTACAATAATCGGTGTACACTTTCAGTCTTAAAAATTCTCTCTTTAACCAGACAGGCGGTTAATAAAAGAACAAATCTTAATATACATAGTGAAATGATGATTTGTTTTTAGTTTAGTATGTGCGTCAGACATGACTTACTTGCACTGAAACACTTAACATTATTAATAGACCAGCCGCTCAAACGTTTCCTTATCAGGGAGAACACTCACAATTCCGCTGTAGTGGTTGAATTCTGCACAGGNTGATGTTTTTTTTTTCCACAATATAAAATGATACCGATTTGTACAGAAAACTACAAAACAAATACTTCTGTAACGAAATGCACCCGTACGCCATCATTAGTTTTTTAAATTAAAATTACTCGTCCAAAACTTCTTAATCTAAAATTACTCGTCCAAAACTTCTTAATCTCTAGGTATTACTCTTATGAAATATTAAGTATGTTATTTCGACATTTCATACAAAATATTTTCCATATAAGTAGACTTTCCAAGAACAAATTTATCAACAAGAACGAGTGTTTTTATTTTAATAATTTCTTGTGTTAAACACGCACGCGTTAAACATTTATTAAGCTTTTAAAGGTGCTTTTTTATGATGATTTCTAGATTTAAGTCAGAATATGTGGTTGTAATAATACTAATAAAAATAACCATAATAAAGATGGTAATAATAGTAATAATACTAATAATAATACTACTAATAATAATAATACTAATAATACTAATAATACTAATAAAAATNAAGAAACAACAATTAACGTGATACATTATACAAATTGATTTCTTTTTTTTGGTAATACTTAGCGTCAAGCACATATAATTGCGCCAAAGCGTCGCTGAGAAAACAACAAGTGGTGTCGTTCATGTAGTATGAAGATCCATTTAATCAATGATCGTTCATAAGCGCGAACTTAAATTTCCAATATCTTCATTTGACACTTGGAACATTGGTTAAGAAACGCCCTTGATCAAGTTATTCATTTTCTAAGGCAGCGCTAAGAAGCTCTGTATCAGCTCGCTGCTATTATAGCAGATATCAGTCAATGGCATAACTGGAATCGAAAACCATTTGTGATGCGAAGCGTGAAGGAAAGCGGTCGCCCTTTGTAGTTTGGTCATTTAATTATTGGATATGCTCGACAGTGCTTCTCAAAACATCAGTTTTACCATGGCACGATTTAATTCGGATGAGTATTATCATATGCACGAGGAATACGACTACGAGGCCGATCCTAACAATATACCTATCGAACAACTGGTACCGGTTTCGCTAACATACGGTTTGTAGTTAAAGTGTTGCCGTATTAATTGCCTGTATGGCATGAAAAGAATAAAAAACAATACAATATAGTAAATTTTATAATTAGTAATACAACTTCAATTGATACAACATGTGAACAGCAAACTCAAAAAAATGGTAACGTTTTGTTTCAACACGCATACTTCAAGTCCGTAGTATTTGTAATATAACATAATTAAGTTATGTAATTTGTTATTTAACAGTAATGAAGTATATATTAACAAACTGAGACACAGGGTTTTAAAATACAACCAACTATGATTAGCTCCATCAGTTTGATTTGTTTAATTAATGGTTCCATAAAGGTCTTTGCATCAAACATGGGTATCAACAGTAATTAAATGACCAGTCGTCAAATCTTTTTACTTATTAAAACTAATGTAGCGATTAATAAATGATTTTAAATATTAGGTACACGTCATACAATCAAACTTGGGTAGAACACTAAATTATTCCCTTAATATTGTTTTAAAATAATTATGTTTGGTTATAATGTGTTCTTAATAGTTAACGTTTGCAAACATTTTGAATATGAAACGACCATACAGCTGTTTCAGATATAGAGAAAGTAAATGATGTTTCACAAGTTGGTGCTGTTTTAGTCCATACTAGCTGATTTATCAATATGCGAACTTGTTCCGTTAAAAAGTATTTAACATATCCAATATATTTGACTTATATCAATAGATAGAAAATTACATTTAAGTGATAATATCATTAAACAGTTTGTCTATAATTGAAAAATAAACTTGTATCATATAAAATGTAAATAACAATTTCGATGTTGATATTGTTTAAATGATACGAAAATATTTGGTAAACATGATATACTGTGTCTTGCAGTGTGTCGCATTCTTTTCCTACACATGGACGTTTGGAGCGGCGATGTGCAAGCTCGTTCATTACGTGCAGAATGTCTCGATATTGTGCTCAGTTATGAACCTGACCGTGCTAAGCTTAGAAAGGTCTGATTTCGTTCAGAACAGTGTGTGTTACGCTCCTAATTTGTCCTATTTAATTTTTCGTACATGACGTCAATGTTTAGATGTAAATCACTTACAAAGTTTTGATAAAATAGTATTCAGATATTTATTTATAATAATAATATATAAGATCGACGAGGCGTAGTGGATATGGTGTCCGCCTAGCGATCGGGAGTTCATGGGTTCGAACCCCACTGGGAGCGTTCATTGGATCTCCCTCAAAGACACCAAGTACTGGTTATAGTCCCAAGAAACGGACTCGAGAGCGTTTATATAAGCCCACGGCTTTCGATGCAATCGAGCTTAAATAAATAGGTTTAAACTAAATATTTATAAATACATTGTAATGTGCCATATACAAAATATAGATATACCAAAGACGTGCGATCGGCATCAACAATAAGTATTTTATTATACTATTATATTAAAAAGGTCAACATTCCAATTCATTTCATTATGTGATGAATATGCTGTCTCAGAATCAATTGTCATGTTTGTGTCCCTTAAGCATATGTTTATGAATGAATTTAGCGGAATGATTAATAGAAGCGATGTAGCACTGCATGTGTCTTTTCTGTCAATAGAGATTATTTTTAATGACGATAAAATACTCCTATCCACAGATATTACGCCATAATCCATCCAATTCGAGCTAAATGTGTCAGCACAGTTACGCTTGCCAAAAAGATGATCGCTGTCATTTGGCTACTAAGCTTCGTTTTGGCAACTCCAATATTAGAGGGAAGGGTAAGTATTTTTAAATTGCAATTAGGAACATAAAAAACACAACTATCCATTCGGGTAAATCCCATTTACCAATGAATGACATAATTATTAAAAACTGATTGTAAGAACAAACAATAAACATTTAACACAACTCCGTACCTTTTTTTAAATATTTAGCAAAACAAGCTCACATATGATTTAGTGAAATAAATAAGGATTGGCCGCTATATGATGTAACACATATTTATGTTTGTTTGTAAACACTTTGAACAGAAGGCAAAGTTTATTGCAAATATGTTAAAACATTAAATTAAGATAAACTCCTTTTGGTTGGAAATGTTTATACATATAAACATTTATTTCATCATCCGTTCATTAAAATTGATATACGATGCAAACCAACAAATATATTCTATAATGCAATACCAGTATACAAAAGCATTAATAATACATAGTCAATGCATAGTTACGTACACAACGACACCAACATATGCCATAAAACAGAGAATATGCACGAATGCACTAAAGGTACAAATACATATTGAGCAAAGTCATGCACTACGGAATTATTGTTTTGCTTAATAATTGCGTTCTTTCGATTCTTTCTTACCATTATTTAAAATTACAGATACATAAACCTGTTGGACCAGAGAACGCAACTGTCTACTGGTGCGCCATAAGCTGGGAGAAACCATTGTACGGACAGATGTATGGCGTGTACATGTTCCTGGCAATACTTGTGGTGCCAATGTGCCTCATGGTCTTTGGTAATATCACGTAATGCCTTTTGCAATGAGCATAAACTTATATATTGTATGTGTGTTTTTTTAAGATTTAACAAACGACCAGATATATTTATTAACGGAATGTATGCATTAATAAAATCAACTTATTGTTTACTATTCACAAATGTGCGTATGTTTGTCTTTTCAACGAAAGTATCAAATTTAACATACTTTATGGTCGCAGTGTCTGTCAACGTGGAGAAACGGCGAGGAAAGACGGAAGTCCATTTGGGTCTAAAGGCTCGAAGATATTTGAACTTAGAGCCAAAGGTGGCAGCGAAAACCCTTTTTTAATCAGACTAACGAAACCATCATCAACTTCATTGAATGACAAACACACACGGCGACAGGTTTGTTTCCATTCATGTTTTATATAATTTCATTGTTAATTTTTTCTCTGATTAGCAACTAAATGTTCTACCAAAACGCATGTTAAATTGGATAATGTTCTTATATTTAAACAGGCATTTTTATAACCGAAGGAATCGACATAGGTGATCTGAGATTATTTTCCTAATATGTTACAGTTTTATCACTACGATTAATAAGTATTATTGTATTTAACATTCACTATCTTGCTTCAATGGAATTAACGTAGGTTATCTTGCGATTTCTAAGCTTTATGCACATAACAGTTTGAATCCTTGTAGTCAAAAAATACGAATGCAATGATAATAACAATTGGAATAAATATGTTCTCGTGTGCAGGTCATAAAAATGCTTGTCGCCATCGTGTTGATATACCTGGTATGTTGGGGACCAATCACGACCAACAATCTGCTGGTATCTTTCGGCCTTGTTGACGAACTTCACACAGGCTTCCTTCGACCAATGAGGATAACGTTCTTTCTACTGTCTTACATCAACAGTTGTACGAACCCAATCGTGTACGCCTTCATGTCGAAACATTTCCGCAACTCCTTCAAGCACACGTTTCTGCTCCTTTTTAGGAAGCATACCCATCTCGAACGCGACATGTTTCGTCCAACACGAACATTTGGCGATACGCGTTCAGCCTCATTCCATTCAGGACTAACACCGTCGATTAGGCAGAGTCGTACATTTCAGACAATAAATGATTTTAGAGTTAAAGATACCAATTGCTCCAAATCAATGAAAAACGACTATTTATCTCCTACTAGCCGATTTCAATTTGAATTGCGCTAAGAAGAAATACAACAAGGTTATTTCCGGTGCATCGTCATAAGAAGACTTCATATACATGTGTGTTATAAATTGTCGATGCCATGTCAAACTTATTTAATGATCATATCGTAAACGGTAGGTTGAAACTAATTATTATGCACAGTTTTATGTTGATGGAATGCTCGTTAATAACGGATAATATTTTGGACGTTTTATGCTAATTAAACATATTGAGAAATACACTAGTATATTAATTTATTGAAGTACATATCGATACATTAAAATAAATTACGTATTTTCATAGTTAACTGTTTATTATTTATCGTTCGCAAATAATAAATAAGTAATATTCCGAACTCCCAGAACACGTTACAGCGACATTATTATGTTATAGTTTATTTAATGTTGATCAAAATGTGCGAGGTCAGTGTAAGAGTTCGGTAGCATATATATATATATAAATATACATACATCATCCTTGTATGGGTCTTTTTGTATTAAGACAACATATACCATTGTGTTTCCCTAGATGGAAGGCAGTCTAGGAAGGCAGTATGTTGTGTCTACCGTTTACAGAAACAACTGACTCTCAAAAGAATGTGCGCTTCTACAATATTGATAAAAATATTCACGTTTTTTTAACCCTCTTTAATTTTAACATGTGTCTATCCCTACCGCATCGTCATCTTGTGTTGTTGTATGTTTCGTGTTGTGTTTGATGTTGTTTCTTTGTTGTTGTTGTTTTTTGTAGTTGTTTTCATTTTTAGGGTATGACATTTGGGTATTTACTGCGTTTAAGCTTAATAAAATAAATAAATCTGGACATAATCTGTGCAATGTGGTAATTTGCTTTGTTTCCGAAATAGGTTTTGCCACCAACATAACAGTGCAAGTTGTCTATCTGTTTCTCATTAGAAATGTACAACACTAGAACTTCATCTTGTCTGTTCGGGTCAGTGACACCAATGAATTAATTTATTAATAATACGTATGGCTTAGTAGGTAAGCAGTGCTTTTCACATTACAAATTGAAGACTTAGAAAGTAAACTTTTAGTCCATATTTCTATTTGAGACCACATCTATACGATATGTGTTAAAATCGCATGAATTATAGTATGAAGTTACTAGCCTTAATTTAATAATGAAACGATTTGCTTGACCTTTTTAGAGATGTGCACAATGAAATAATTTCTTTTAAAAATGTATTCTTACACGGCCTTTAGAAACATATGCCCATGTTTTAATGGAATGAAGAAAATATGCTTTCAAATGAATATACATAGGAAACCATATTTACAAAATGAAACAGAAACCTTATGCATCAAGGAAACGTTTAAACTACTTGCGATATAAAAAAAATTAACCACCGACAATATATGTTATATCAATGAAATCTGTTATCTACCATCAACCAAAAACACACTATAATGCAGTGTTGGTAGAGACGTAGTGTGCTCGATGTTTTCAATGAAACAATGGGATAGACTTATTCACAGAAGAAGAAACGTGTCCTTTTGACAAATCAATGTATCAGGATCAGCAAATGGACATTGAACCCACGTTTAATTCTAGAAGTAACAATATCATCTTTGATCGTCTCAGGGAATGTTGATGCAAATATTCTTGTTAATACAAAAGACTACTTTAAACTATCCAAATGCAATTTCCATGCTAAAATATTCAGAGTATGAAATGANACAACACTTATACAATATTTAATCACAAACATAAGACCATACAGTATCAAACTCGACCTTAATCATCAATAACAGGGACTTGTTGACAGATTTCGGCATGTTTTGAAGTTTGTGATTAAATGCTTTAAATTGATTAATGTTAACAACAGGACTAAAGAGCTCCAGGAAAAAAACAAGAATGAAATAAAAGAAAGAAAGAAAAAGAGAATAAAAAAAGTTAACCGCACCTGGGATCGAACCACTGAGTACCTATTATAAACCTACTCGGTCATTAATGTTTGATGATTCTGATAACAAAACTATTGGGTTGTGATAATAGCATCGGTGTTGCTATAAATATATCCTCGGTTAAATAAACTGCCGCAACACCCCTTAATAGCTATCATGATAAGCGCGATCATATGATCGTTCTATTTCCCGAGCATCGTGTCTGCCTTGCAAATTAAGTGAAGGTCAGGTTTGCCATCGCAGTAAATTGATACATTATCAGTTGTATCGTCATGACATGTCAGGTTTGAAAGTTCTATGCTGACAATATTTTCATGCAGTGGTTTACTGGGTCTTTGTAACTAGTTACAATATAAACGTGCACATACAATTGTAGTTGTTCGCGCTAGCGGACAACTTATGCAAAGGGAGTTTTGCAAGTCAGTGTGCTTCTTAACCACGCTAGGCGAAGCGTCGTTGTATTGGGCAATCGATATTGGCCAATAAGAGCGCACGCTTTGCATAAGCGACAGCACAACCTGCAGTAAAAGTATGAAGACGACGAATGACGTACATGCAATACGCTGGGAGCGTCTGCTGTACTGCGCCAGGAACGATACCATTTAAACTGTTTACATTTAAATCACTTAGCACAGTTTATCGAGTGTGTATGTTATCAATAGTGTTTCACAGCTTGTGTGACGACATTGGCCAGTCTTGTGTTTAACAGCTTGTGCGAAGACACTGGTCAGTTTATCATTGAAATCTGTACATATTGGCCGCTTTCAGGGAAAACGGGGCTTTATGCATGTCAAAGTCTGTGCACACTGATTAGCCTGTGCAATGCGCACATTTTGTCTAAGTTATCTCTGTAACATAAATATAAGGATAAACAGTGCACACACATCTCGACCTGTGCTTTAAGCCGTACTCTTTATAAATTTGAATGGGTTGTGTTCATTTCAAACTTGCAAAATAAAAATCTATAACATAATTTTGAAAACTGAGTTGCGTCTAAGATTATGCAATAGCGAACAATTTCAGTTCCTTCAGCGCTTTGATTATATATACAGCGTTAATGTAGCGTACAAACTATCATTCTTCCCAACTGCAAATCATAAATAAATAACCTAGTATTCATTTGATAGTATTAATCTCTCATAAAATTTCTAACTATCCGTAATCTAGGCAGGGTTTCACATGGACAGAGTGTGAAGTCCTGAAAAGGACAGTGTTACTTAGTTTGAACATATTTTCTTCCGAACAAACATTGTATACATTGCGAAGCATATACAGTTACAACTTAGTCACGTTGTTCCAAAAAAAGGTTAAGAATGAAAGATTAAGATCTTATAGGGTTCTTCTCCATAACATGAAGACAGTGTTACTTGTCACAATCTGTCATATTAAAACTAAACGAACGTCGCAAATTACTTACTTGCACATGATATGTTGTCGGCATTTATATGACAGATCAGATAATTTAGGTTTCAAATGGGCAGAGTGTGAATTCCTGAAAATGACGGGTTAACGTGTCACACTATACTACTGCTTTTACTAATGCGTCATGTACTATTACGAATTGCTATAGGAACACAAATTGATATAACATCCCACATACTTGCGCCTTAGGTTTATATCTGGTTCAAAGTGTATGGCTGATATACATATATATGGTTGCCCCTCTGTATCTTAATTACGGTTGTCTAAAAAAATTGCTAAAGGTGTATTAGTGTAAACTAATTTAGAGCTCTGTGCTGAACATTTGTCCACTAACGATACATTTGTGTGGCATAATATTTTTCTTTCGATACCATAATGTGATGTGTAAGCAAATGATACAATGATGAGACTGCAACAAACTATGAAATATATAGATCGTTTAATAGTTGTGTATATATATATATATAGAGAGAAAGATATTGTTCAATCAGTGTAAAATGTATAAAAACGGTAATTATCTTATGCCCTAGCGCTTTCGACTTTACGTCTTCTTCAGGGGTGTAAACAGATATGAGTTCAAGATTCATTAGTGCGAATACACAATCGAACCATTGTCTTGTTAAAACCAGCCACGGGAAACGACTTTCCACTGGTTTAAACTATGTGCTATAGACTGGCGACCGGGGTGTTTTAATATCGATTAGATTGTAAAAATGTTTATTTTATCGATATGACGTGCAATTAGTATAAATAGCAGAGACATGTTGGCATTCAGTCTTGTGTAATATTTATGTGGCGTTTTTATTTATTCCATGTGGCTGAAGAGTGTTGAGTCGCCTTATCAAGTATGTTTCTCGATGTTTTCGTGTTTCGTCTGACCAGTTTTCATTTGCTTCTATTGGGTCTTTTCGTAATTAAGAAGTTGTCTCCCATTCGGGTAGGTTTTTCGTTAATATTATGTTTTATAAGTAAATGTGACTGCTGTAATATTGATCTTTAACATATAGGCTTCGTATTTTAACTTTTCGGGATATTGAATATGAACTGTTGAAATATAAACGAAAAATCTAAAACGTTTGCGGGACATGCATTGCTTTTCAATAACAGCGCAACTATAATGGTTATAATCATTCTTGAAACATTTAAATGTAGCACTACGATATCCTTTGTTCATTTGAATAAATAAAATAACGTGCATATTTTTACGTACCAATAAAATATAATATATAGTAACAATCAAATATACGATATTTTACTATGCATATTAAATACATATTGTGTATTTTTCATTGAACATTGAAATGAACATTGCAGAAAAAGTGTCGATATTGCTTATATTCGTCCATATCCGCACTTTTCGGTCATATCCGCGGATATGAGTCATATACGCATTTTAGACGGACCGCTTTTTACCCGGGATACTCGTGATACCTACCCGAATGGGAGACAACTTCTTAATTACGAAAA
>VMBQ01006562.1:5073-41661 GCA_007657795.1 Dreissena rostriformis | reverse complement strand
TTATTACGCTACTACTACTACTACTACTACTACTACTACTACTACTACTACTACTACTACTACTACTACTACTACTACTACTACTACTACTACTACTAATTTCTACTACTACTACAACTACTACTACTACTACTACTACTTCTCCAACACTTACATTTTAATCAGAGGCTTGCAGTTAAAAGCGTCATGTACATATGTATTCTCAGTTATTATTTTTTGCACAATCAAACACACGGATTTTGTATTCAGGTGCAACTCTACCAGAAAACATAAACACGGAACCAGAGTGTATAGTTCTAACGAAAAATCACCCGTTTGTATTGGACGTTTCTGGAATCATGTGCGATGTAAATTTAAAAAAAAAATGTATTCAAACTGCCGTATTATATGTTTAATTATTACTGGAAGTTTCCTTCTAGTTTAAAAACTAAATACTATGCCCGATGCAATTTGTCTAGGATCTGTTTGGAATGCAAGACATACATTACATATGTCGTCTTACTTAAGGATCACACTCGTGGCATTTGCAAGTTGAACGTTTTGTGACTGGAAAACTATTCATCAAAATGCATTGTTTTTATATTGTTTTGTAAAATCCACATGTACTAATTTTGTTTTCATTAAAGGACGATAAAGGAATTGGACGCAAGCTATCGATTTAGGGGAGAAAACTCAAAAATATTGTTTGAAAGTCTGTTCTAGATTTATTCTCATGGACAAACGGGCTGGAAATATTGCTTGGTTATCGACCGACTGTGAGTCAACGGCTGGACAGATTTCTTTGCAGTAAATTTTGTTTGAAAGGTTGTCCAATTGCCCATAAGAGGACCAAGGGATTCTTTGGATTAAAGCTATGTTTGACATGTATGCGGCCCGCGAAGACAGATCTATGATAAATTCTAGTTAATTACCTTGTTATGATTACAATATCAGAGGGTGGAGATTTTGTTCATGGCTTTGTCAATTTTTCTGTCATTAAACATGATTTTATATATTTATTTGAATATATTGAGCTCCTGGGCCCATATACCATCCAGGGCACGTTACTTACCTGTGATGTAAACAACGGTGACACAAAAACATAAAACTAAAAGAAAATGTGTTGCATTCGGCTGAATATCGATTTTAATTCACTCGTGATCATAGAAAAAAATATTTTCTCTGATCACTCGTGAAGTAAAATCGATATTCCAACAAATGCAAAAAAAAGTATTCTCTTTGCAATCGGGCTCGAATCAATTCATGACGACCACACGCCTTTCGAACACTACAATTTTTTCTGTCGCTTGAAGCGATATTCGTGTGGTGTATGCTGCTGTCTCAAATGGATTTGTACCCACTTTTATGGACGTGGTTGCTTTTGTTGAGTGTATAGAACGTTTATTATGTAGCCTAACTCTTTATGATAATGTATAAGGTAACGATTGCGTGTCGATATCAGGAACTGATCTTATACGGGTTTTAATTTGTAAAAATAGTATTTGCTTTCAGATCATTCGAAGCTGTCCACGCCCTTGCTGATAACATAGGAGCCTCGCTCTGTGAAAAGGGGGTTTAATGTATGTGCGTAAAGTGTCGTTCAATATTGTGCGGACTGCACATGCTTATCAGGGACGACAATTTCCGCTTTTTTTGTATTTTCTTTTAAAGGAAGACTCTTTTTGGTGAAATTCCTGCTTAGTCGAAAAGTGTCGTCCCTGATTAGCCTGTGCGGACTGCTCATGCTAATCTTAGACGACCCTTTACGCACATGCATTAAACCCCCTTTGCACAGAGCGATGTTCATATATATATTAGACATAGTACTAGTAATCGTGACAGTAGCTTAAAAATTTAGCTGAGCTCGAGTATGAAGCGCGAACAATTTTTTTTTAAAATGTTGTTCATTCCTGAACCGTTGTTTTTTAAGAACCTTCCTCTGACAGGGATTTGAACCTGCCTCCAGGTCGAATAACAGACTTGATTGTCGCTGACATTTCGGCGACAAGTTTAGTTTAAACAACTAAACCCTCGTTCCGAAACCGTCCGGAACACCTTGAGAGATCCCGATATCCGTGGACGCTGATGAAAGCTACACCGGTACTGCATTCCTTGGAATCGAAGGTGTAGACGAAACCAACAACACTAAGAGTAAGAGGGTTGCCAACGTGGTGTCCATATTGGTATTGAAGTCGGAGAGTTGAAGAATTACACGAAGGGGATGTTCAACAACACAAACAATGGAAATACGTTTTTGTAAAGAGCACGAAAATAACATGTATTCAACAATGACGTGCGGTTGAAAATGTATTACTATCCACAATTGTTAACAAAGCTTTGCTTAAACTAATTTTTCATTGATGATAAATAAATGATAAAAAAATTAGATTTTTTCGCAGTTCTATCACAATGACACGGAAAGAAAAGAAAGAGCTTTCTCTTGAATATTAATAATTTTAAGACAATAGAATATACTGTTTGTGTCAATATACAACCAAAAACAATTTCTTATATGTCAAGGTCACAAAAAGGCGTATATACGTTTTGGTTATTTTTTTTAATAGCCGGTGCTTTCTTGCAAACAATAACAGACAATGGAAAATTAATTTATACATAAATAAGAGTCATATGATATGTTGACTTTAACTCATATTATTGACCATAACACTTTTCAATACAATATCTGACCATATCTTTTATTATCAATACATCTGTTTCAATACATGAAAGATAAACATTTAAGATAAATGTACGACAAACATTGTAAAAATATCATGTTTTCACCCAACGTTCAATCACTCAGTGCTGATTCCAATATCCAGTCCTCTACCTTTTTATTCTGAGAATGTCCTTACTGATGCGATCACAGGATATCGAGCGACCATAGCTCTAAGAATCACAAGCCTTTGGTAGGGCTGAACGTTTCAGCAAACAGTCGTCTTCCGTGCTGAACAATAGCTGAAAGATTCAGAAACCAAAACGCTATATTTTTATATTAATTTATAATTAATATTCGGGCAACGAAGAAAAGGGTGTTGAAACTCTATAATATGAAATTTGGCATGTACAATGCTTATTAATATCCCTATTATAAAACTTTAAATTTGTGTTACAACAAAACAAATGGTTTCATTTTATTTAATGGTAGTTTTTTAACCCGTAAATCGTTCAAACCATTATTAATATTACAACTTCTCATTTCAAGATGAACTAAGAGGAGTTTTTGTTTAGGCTGAATTAAAACTTGCGATTTATTGGCAGCTCAATCAACTTATTAATAGACCATATTTCAAGATAACCAATCACCTGTTAAATTAACAGGTTAACGATATAAAAAAGCAAGAGCCCACAAGCCAATCCACTATAATTCATGCTGGACCAATAGATATGTAAAGAAAAATGTCCCCTCTACAAGAATAACTGAACGAAAATAAGTATGCAATCATATATAAAATATAAGTTCACAACCCTATGATTGTCAGCATTCTCATGACTTGTACATACAGTAAATGGTCTTACCTTTAGTGGAATGTTGCTGGGTTTCTCCGCGACATCGTGTGTTGGTTCATCTCAACCGACATGGAATACTGACTCGACAGTACTGCCTATCGTGGTTGGTCAAGTCCCTGACAAAAAGACGGGAGCCAATAAGGGGCACTCATACCCGCAAATAACGTGTTACACTTGAGCTCGTGGTAAAACAGGCGTATTTGCTAAAGGTTAAAAGAATGGTTTGTTTAAAATCTAATGTTAAACCTGTGGGAGAGCTAAAAATGAAGCATTGTATCTAAAGACTGACGTGGGCGCCATATTTCTAAATCATGTTTACATATTGTCAATAATAAGTGAATTATTTTTTTAAATGTGTATGGTCTAGGAAAACTGTGTTTGGTGTTTAATAATGTGCGGTTAAAAAAGATAACACTCTTAGCCCTCAAATTGAAAAATATATTATTTATACAATACAAGAGTAGCTACCATATTTTACCTTTTTCAAATTCCCACCGTTCTTGCAGATGTGGTTCTCAGCATCCTGGTCCTGATTAAGAAACGATTTCATGAGCTTATTACTGTCCATGAAGTCCGTTGTCAAGGCCCTCTCATTTTCATGGTGACGGTTGTCGTTGCACATGATCTGCAGTATCTCCTGCCTGGTCTCTCAGGGTCATGTCTGCGGGGACAGAAACATGTTTAGTACGGGAACAATATCACAGAGCTACACAATGTCGACTAGGTCCGCCTGTGGAAATATAATTAAACCTACCTTTACGACTGTTGTGTCTACTACTTCCGCCTAGGAAAATAGATTTAAACACGTTAATTATTGGATTACATCACCAAGGATTACCCTATATACTAGTGTGTCTACCGCGTCATCGTTGGAAAATATTTTATAATTTACCCATATATTTTGAATTTAAAATGTACAATAATCCAGATTTACACAACGATAAATTAAAAAAAGACCATTATATAACTACAATACTTTTACAACACAACCCACAAATCCATAAACAAACAAGCCTACTGACCTATATGTATTCCCACATCAGATGTTAATGATCCCGCAGGAGAGGTAGTTCCGACTGGAGCTGACAGAGCTTTCCTTACGTGGCCCGTTTTGTCTTTGTGTCCGATTCTTCCTCCAAAACGTGGGCCACATCAGCCCTTCTAGAAGCCCGTCAGCCGCTAGAGTGTTGCTGAGCTCGTCAGTATGGTTGACTGATTGGATGTCCATGAAGCCATAAGGGTGCTTTGGTCCGAGTTTTAAGACTGGGAATCAACGGGATTTTGTTCTAGTTATGATTATCGTCTTAACGAATGCTTGAGACTAAAGCAGGTTCACACGTTTAACAACATGAGTGGGTTTTTTATGCCAATTTCTCCAACATGTTTATATCATTGTTTGCATTCACATTCTTTGTCCAATAATTTTAAGCCTTTAAGTGAACGGCTTTTAAGAAGGCTGGCTGATTAACAGCTTATTTCTTCATCATGCGCAGGCAACCTTTTAACTCTAGGTCACGGGGTCAATTGACAGATTGGTCATATATCAAAAATGATTTTGCACAAAGAGTTGCATTCAGGGAGACAAACGCGAAAATATTATAATAAAGTTAAAAACAATGACTATGAATCAGAGAGTCTGGACAGACTGTTCAACAGAATGTTTTTTTACAGTCAACTAAGTTAGTGTATCACACAATAAAGTATTGTGTATACAAGTTAATGAACATCATAACAGCAAATCATTTCTTGGTGATACATAACAGCAAATAATACAATATTCAAGTTTTCTGGAACAAACATGTAACAACACAAAGAGTATAAGATTTTACGATCAATAATTCAGTAATCTGTGCATGTCTTAAGTTTGAACATGTGAAACAGGTGTAGTAACAATGTTACATTATAAATCGTTTAGTATAAAATGAAGTAAATCTCATATAAGTTTTTCTTGAAACTGAACAACTTTTTGTCTTTAGACATGTAACATTATCTCAGGAGACAGCGGATTGATTATATGGAAACTTTTCATTCAAAATACAATTAACATTACAAGCAGAATAGTCAGATCTTCTTCACCCTGTATGTTTATTTAAGTTTCACATACAATTTATAATGGTATTATTTACAATGATAAAATTATCAGCAGCATACAAAGGTACAATTAACCAATTTCCCACCATTAATTAATGTTCTATAATTAACGTAAACAAAACACAACAGATATATATTTTTTCTTCTGAAGATTACTAAATCAATATCAAAACAATGTAGTATTATTATATGAAATTAATGTGTCTGCTTTTAAAGTTATAGACCGATATACCATTATTAAATATATGAAGACATGAACGTCCAAAAATACCGCAAGTGTAATGGACATGTATATCTGTGTACAAACAATCAATTTACACTAAAAATGTTCTTTCATACAAAGCTTTGACAACTTGTGTCTTTTACATATAACTTTAAGTTCTGATGTTGAAAGAAACGCTTCACATTGTATAATACAAAAATGAATATTTGTACAAAAATAAAATTAGCTGCAATTGTACATAAATGTGTATACTGTAACATTATATACATGTTATACTGCCCAAAACCACATACCTATGGTAATGTCAATCAAAAATGACTATAACTATTAAATATACATGTACACACTATTCCACTCTGATCACTAGGATATTGTCTCCCGCCTGTCCCACAATAATGGAGGATGAAGTGCTGCTGTAGCAGACTGACAATGGGGTACACCATGAGACCGTCGTTCGGTTCTCCTCATCCCTATTCAGAATGGCCAGCTTCCCCTCTCCCTTCTGGTCCATCTGAACTATAGTTTGGAAATGTCCTCCACAGACCAGTACCTGGCCTCCAGGAGTCACGTGTACACATACCGGATCGTTTATGTCATCGTTATAATTCAAGATTGCTCCATCCCTGGCCAAGATGAGGAGATGGTCAGAGTTGATACGCACACAAATATCGTCGCTTGACCCTATTTCGTAAGACATGCTGGTTATGTAGAGCTTGTCGCCTGTGGGACTCACAGCACACTTGTTTACTGCAACACAGAGTAACATCAAGATGTTGAATAAATGTTAATGATAAATTATCTTAATAAATAGACTGATGTGAAATTCTATTACACGTTATGTTGCGTTATTAATAGGCATTTAAAAATATTAAATATCAGCATAAAATATAATAATATTAATAGTTCATGGTGAAGGTTCTGTATCCGTTTATTAAAATCATGTTTGACATCTTTAAATGCTACTAGCTAATTTGTGTAACATAAATACACATATGGAAAAAATACGAAGACGGAAACAATAACACAGATGAAAACAATTACACAGTAAAATGATTATGTTCATACGAATGTGTCAACTGATGTGACCATATACAGCAATAAAATATGTATATCCTAATGTAAACATGATTACAATGAATGGACATTTAATGAAATTAACACATGCAGACATATATCCATAAATGTACATGTGTGTACGTGTTTATGACATGGAACTAATGTTTTAAAACAACCAATTTTGAAACTCTTCTATCGTACTGTACTTTACCTTGTATAAGTTGTTCAAAATTAATAAACTAGTATCATTGCATACATTAAAATAATCCTCAAACTTCAACAAAAACTGTTTATGGTAATATATTCGATACCATGTTATGAAACAATTTTATAAATAAACATGTACATGTATAGTTATTTGATAGACGCAAATTATTAAGACCAGAACAGAAAGTTATCGCGCCCAGGATTTACGTTTCTATTTATAGACATGTCATGTAATGCTAGTCAAAACATGTTATAATTCATGATTATAAATCAATATTAGTGAACATTTTTATTGCTGTTGTCACAATATATTGACATTCTACAAATATGAAGTTTGACAATTACTAATGTTACCAGGATGAATCCACCATGACTCTTACCTGCAGCATCATGTGATTCATCCTCATACAGCATGCAGAACCCTTTTCCACTAAGTGAGTACTTGTACAGTGCAGTACCAGAGGAAATGAACAGGTCACCCTGGTGGTGGGCAATACCTCTACATGCATGTAGCATTAACTGAAGTTTACTGCCTAGAACAAGCTGGTTCTGGCTGACTGTCATAAACTGGACCTCATCATCCACAGCAACTGCAACATCACTGGGTGAGATATGACAAATGTCCTGTGGAGCAGCTGTCAAACCACAGTGGCTCACCACCTGGTACTGCTCATCCAGCAGCTTGACTTTCTTATTGTTGTAGTCTGCTACCAGGATCTGTCCGTTTGGGAGAACACAGCATCCTGAGATATGGCATTTGTCTAAATCACTTGGTATTCTCACATTGTGATCAGACTTCCCGATGACAGTGAACACATGGCCTGACTTTCCCAGCAAGGTCAATGCCTGCTGTATTTTGTGCTCACATTTTATGCTGGCTATAAGGCAGAGCTCCTTATTATCCTCGATTTTCTGAATGGCGTCATGGAGTTTATTTAAATCATTCTGAAGACCAGTGCACTTATCAATAGAACATGTAATGGAACCTTTTATGCGTTTAACTACATCTTTCGTTTCTTTGAGCTCCTTCATTGTAATATTATCAAAGTCATCTAAGAAGGAAATTATACTTCTGCACATATTCTCTTTAATGTGTTGCTCAATTTCATAAGATGAACTCCAAGAACTTGTAGCACATTCAGTTATAATGTAATTTATATCCAGACGCATTTGGTATATTGTAAATATCTCATGTGCCTTGTGTGCTCTCTGAAATGACTTAACACTGGCCTCCTGATTGCCCTGCAGGTTTTTTATTTCTTCCAACACAGATTTCAGCTTAAATGTCAGTTGATGCAGGAATGTGGGCTGCGTGTCGATCAACACAGAAATGGGAGTCAAGTTTTTGCAGCGGCTGAAAGAAACACACATCCCACATGTAATACCATACCAAGAAACCGTCAGTGGAGCTATGTAAAGATTCATAAATAGTCAAATACCAAAAAGCCAAACTTTTCTTATTATACAGGCATAATTTGTTTTCATTTCTGACTCAGACAATATGCTTCAATGTATTTTTTTAAGTAGCAATCACTTTGACCAGATGTAACCTGCAGTTACATGTATTATCAAAGTCACAATATACCGGATAGTAAAGTAAAGCATGTGTTGAGCAGCCAGGCTAAAGATGTGGCTAATGACAGGGGACCACTTTTTAGAATGATGGTCAATTATTCCGATTTTTCGTAAATAAGAAAGGCATTATTGTCAGCTGCCATATTAATAATAATTATAATAATAATCCTATTAATCATAATGATGATCATAATAATGATCATCATCACAATGAATGCATGAATCACGTGGTTCAAAATTTTAAAAATTAAATGTATGGATAGTTTAATTATAGCTAATAAAACAAATACATGCGTCAGCTAGGTACCTGTGAATTATTACAACACAATCACAGCAGCACAGCTGCTTGTGGGCATTACAAAACTCTGTCAGTGTTTTATCCTCGTGCACTTCACACTTTCTAAGAAAATCCTCCACCGCCTTCGGAAGTGGCCATTTATTAATTTCTTCCCTTCCACGTGCCATATGCTTTTTAAACAACTGACTATGGTGGATAACACATTTGTCACAATAAAACCTCAAACATGTCTCACAATACATGTCTGCAGATTCCAGAAGTGTCTGCTCTTCACACGATGTGCAACAATAGTCTTTAACCATATGCGAACGTTTCGCAACAGTACACAATGAACCTGTCGCCATGTTGTTGTTAGTGTATAAAGTAAAACTTTTATCTTTGATTAGTTAAAGTATATTTCTGGCAAAATATTCGACAAAAGAAGTCACAAAGTTTTTTTTAAAAACTTAGGAACTCGAGAAGTTAATATTAAAACTGAAACACAGATCAATTCTAACACATGATGTGCAACGAAAGTCGTTGACCATAGGCGAGCGTTTCACATCAGTAGACGCAGAACCTGTACCCAATTTTGATATTCTGTGTTTGAAGTAAAACCTTTATGTTTAAAACTAAAAAGCACATTGCTGGTAAAATATTCCAAAACAACATATAACTACTGCTAGATCTCAAAGTTAATGAGCCCAAGATGTTAACATTAAAACTGAAACACGGCTGCATTCACACAAAAATGATGCTCAAGCCCAATAGCATTCATTCACNAGCGGTGTGACTGAATAGCGGAAAGGGCCCCTTTCCGCGGAAAGGGCTTTCGGTGTTCGCAAAGGGCCTACATTTATTTAGTTTCAATGTTTTGAAAACATGTATTGGTATTTTCATAAACAGCACCTTACATTGTGTTTATATTTTAAATTTAATTCAAATCCATCAAGAAATGATTTAATTTTACAATATTTTTGAATGCCGTGCGATACGAGTAACGGAAAGGGGCGAGTACCACGAACAGGGCTCGTAGCGGAAAGGGGCCTTGGCCTTCGGAAAGCGGCTAAAATTAAAAGCCCTTTCCGTGGAAAGGGGCCCTTTCCGCTATTCAGTCATACCCCTCAATTATAATGTCCGGGAGGTCATGTGTAAAAATAGCGTAGACAAAGTTCTCGGTATGAACCGATGACCGGAAACCGCTTGCAAAAAGAGTGGGAGCATTTTCATGTAAATTCAATAAAAACATTTAAAATGGTTCGAAGGACAAAGTTTCAAAGGGGAAGCGGACAATTACAACGAGCGAGGCCTGGTATAGGGGAAATAACCCTGGGTTAGGGTAATGGTTAGGGTTAGGGGTCGGGTAAGGGTTAGGGTTGGGTTTAGGCTAACGCAAACCCTAACCCGACCCCTAACACTAACCCTAATCCCTTACCCTAACCCTCTAACCCCCCCTTGCGCAAAACCATACCAGGCCTCGCTCGTTGTAGTTATCCCTTTCCCGTTTCAAAGAGTGTCGCTAGTTGGTAACATGCACGATTGGGTATGACTGAATAGCGGAAAGGGCCCCTTTTACACAAAAATGATGCTCAAGCCAAATAGCATTCATTCACGGTCACTAAACAACTAGGTTAAATATCATATGAGCTTCATGGTTGAGGTGAAATGAATTATTATCCCGTACTTAAGCAGTAAGATTTAAACGCTGTGTAGAAATTAATAGAAAATACCTTACAGCTTTAAGTTTGACAGTTTATTTAATTGTTCAAACAAATATGACAAATATGTTTCACTATGACTATAAACTGCGTAAAACGTGATATTTTATTTAAAATGTGACATTTTAAGATGCTATCATGTTTTTTTAAGATATACCAGCCGCCTATCCGGCTACTTAAACCTAAGCTCGATAAAACGCAAACATAAAATACATTACCTCTCTTCAACACATCCGTCTTTACAAAACAAATTAACATTTTTGTGGTTTGTGATATCAAGATTGTATACGTGCGTTTGATCATTGTGTCACATAAACACCCAAAAATGGTTTCGTTGTTTAATTCCCCACATTACCTTACAGTTTCGCTTCAATTCGGCTGTGAATAGATTTATAATTGATATGTGAATCTCGTTAACATGAAAATATGTTTCTGTGTATGATAAATAACCTGTGTCGGCAATTGTAATTTTCATCTATTAACTTACTGAATTCATTGCATGAACATGAAATGCACACATCCCCTTTTATCAGCTGTAAGGCTGAAAGGACATGCGTAATACCTGTAACATAGAAAGA
Organism: Dreissena rostriformis; assembly: GCA_007657795.1. Classification (NCBI taxonomy): domain Eukaryota; kingdom Metazoa; phylum Mollusca; class Bivalvia; order Myida; family Dreissenidae; genus Dreissena; species Dreissena rostriformis. The sequence continues at coordinate 30,447 of VMBQ01006562.1, read as the reverse complement.
ACGCAATTCATACCTGTCTAACTGATAGGTCATATCAGGCTATTCTGGTACGAAACTTTCCGGCTAAACTATATTTTTGCTAAGACGGGACTTCATTAAAGCGAAAAATACAAAAAAAAAATACTGAAAGTATCGTTCCTGATAAGCTTGTGGGGGCTGTACAGGCTAATCTTGGACGACACTTAACGCACAAGCATTAAGCCCAGTGTTGTCATAAGGAGTCCTATATGACCTCTACAGCTTCACCTGCCTGGCACTAAACTGTAAACTCACTTCCGACGGGTTCGAACCAGTTCAAGACGATGACCCGCTTGTCAAAATCTGCAATGAACGTAAATATTGACCCACACGACATGTCAGTGGTTTATGTTGACGTAACAATGAGACAAGCACCTGTCACAAATTTCGAAGTTTTTTACTTTTGTGGAAGGGACAAGTGGTGTATTGTGCAAACTTACACTTAGAGATAATGGTTACTGTATTGTTTTTTCTTTAGAATACACTATTTAACACCATGTAAGGAACAAACACCAGTGAAAGCTCTACTCGTTTATTAACATCCGTACTGTTGAAGCATACAAATCAGACTACTCATTGTACATGCTATCAAAGAGGAATTCATGCTGGAGGCGTGCCCTGCAAGTAGGCGTGGCTTGTGCAAGTTACGCTACAGCCACGGTGAAAAATGTGTATTGTTCTGTTTTGTGTTTTGTTGGTAAAGGCATATCAGCGTCGTTTCGTTGAGTTGTGACTTTAAAAATCGTTCATTTCACAAAAGAGATTGGTCTCTGTGTATTACCACGTGAGTGTTTGTATGTTAATTGGACATGTTTTATACATCGTCAAACCCTGTAAGAACGAGATAGTATTTACTGCTTACAAGTACTGAGCATTATTCTGTACTGAAATATGATTTAATTCCAATTGTGACAGTTCAGTAGTCCATAGTTAATAATAAGGTGATAATTAATAGACACGAAACACGATATATGTACAGCACAATTAACTGTTCAGCGACACTGATGAAGAATATCACTAAAGTGAAGCTGTTGTTGCAATTGTTGCAATATGCAATGTCTTTTATGAACCATAACAAAGAATATGGAAAAATGAGCTGCATGTACAGGCCTGTGCATGTAGTCTTCTTTTAAGCGACTTAAATTATTGTTATTAGTGTCTTATGTCCACATAACTCGGCATTCAAATAGAATAGAAAAAGTTGTGATGGTGTTTTTGTTGTTTTCATCTAATGTTTAATGTGATTAAGACTTTTTGGACACTGTTGCAAAAACATATCTTTTAATATTTCCGTAGTGCATTCATCCGGCTGATTTTGCGAGTCGATGCTCTTGCAAAGGTAGGTCATGCAGGCGTTCAACAGAATTTCCCTGGCGCCATTGTAATTGAAGAATGTAAATGAATGTTAACCAAATAATTATGACCGACCGGCATCAGTAGAAACATACTTACCTGGATCAGAAGCTTCCTATCAAACCGAAGCCAACAGGTACAGGTTGAGGGTGTACAGTCAAACCCAGCACCAGTGACATCGGGTGTCCCTCAAGGCTCGGTGTTAGGACCCTTGCTATTCCTTGTGTACATTAATGACATGCCCTCCAAAGTTAAATCCACAACAAGGCTCTTCGCGGATGTACAGACAGACCAAGTCTCCAGAGGATGCACAGATGCTACAGGATGATCTCAATGCCCTCCAAGAGTGGGAAACAACCTGGAAGATGTCCTTAAACCCAGACAAGTGTGAGGTTCTGAGGATAACGAGACAGCGAACCCCGATACAAGCAGACTACAGCATCCACTTGCACCAGCTAGCCTTAGCCAAGACAGGAAAGTATCTAGGCGTGACACTTGCCAGCGATCTTTCCTGGAAACAACATGTGGGCAGCCGCACTAAGTCTGCAAATAACTCTCTCGCCTTCCTCCGCAGAAACCTCTCCAGCTGCCCGAAAGACATAGAGCTGAAAAGCTATAAGTCACAAGTCAGACCTTTCCTTGACTACGCATCAGCAGCTTGAGACCCTCACATACAGACATGCATCCAACAGCTTGAGGCTGTGCAGCGAAGAGCAGCGCGATTCATCACAGGCAACTACAGGACAACAAGCAGCACTAGCCAGATGATCGCAGACCTTGGGCTACCTACTCTAGAACTCCGCCGCCAGCACTCAAAACTCCTGATGATGTATCGGATCACCTATGGTCTTCTCGACATCCCGGCCACCGATCCTCTCCGGCGATCCATCACATCTACACGTCTACATGAACTAGAAGACATGGATGGTGCAGTGGTCCGTTACTGGATACCATACTGCATAATAGGCACATACCGTCACTCCTTCTTCATCTATGGAGCTCAACTGTGGAACCAGCTACCAAAGCACCTCACAGTTCTACAGATCCCAGAGTCATTCAGGGATGGACTGGCCGGCCTCCAACTCAAACATTGAGCCTTCCTGACTGTACATATTATACATATTAAAGTTTTTTTTTCNTTTTTTTTTTTTTTTTTTTTTTGTTTTTTTTTAACCGCACTCTCACGATCACCTTGTAAAAACAAAAAAGTACGAGTATGCTCCAGAGTGCGATTTGTACATCAACTGGAAGAAGAAGAAGAAGAATCTATTTACACCGCCTATGTATGTTGTTTGGCTATGTACTAATGTATTTGCCAATAAAATTACTTGACTTGACTTGAGTACAGTCAAAGTTTCCAGAATCAGAGTTAGGTACATATTTTATTTCGTGACAGGTCTACGTTTCCCTATTACTTGGGACAATCAGAAGTTTCACTTGAAGTAAAAAAATATTTGAAAACCAATGAAATTTCATAAAAATGTATAGCAAAAAATCAGAGACGTAGATAATCTACATTATCTATGTCTCTGAATAAATGGACAATAACGGATAATTAAAAAAAAGTGTAGTGTAACCTATTTGCTAGTTTTACAAAAGTATTTTTCATAAAATAGGGGGCGTAATTTCAAAATGGTTTCCACATCAAACATTTTGACGATTCCAATCGCCATTTCATGGATTTCTTTCGCAATGGCAGACGTGACACCAGTACCTATTCTCCCGTCTGCCGATACGGAGGAGGAAGAAATCGTCACAGACCATCACAAAACAGACAGCTTAACCATTCTTATGTTATTGGGATTATTATTGTTGACAATTTTGACAGTTTGGTTGTTCAAACATAGACGATTCCGATTTGTGCATGAAACGGGATTGTCAATAATTTATGGTGAGTGTATACCTTTAAATGTGAACTTTATGGAATGCTTGTCAATTTTTAATTTGAAGTATTTGCTGTAAAACATAATAATTATCCTGCCGTAACCCAAATTCGACGACACCTAAATTTCGGCGATGTTTTGTTTTTATCGCGTCATCGGAATTCACGCGAGATTTAAAAGATGAAGGTCCTTTATGTTTTTCCCACGGTCTACTTCCGCTTTACGCTCCCGATAATTTCCAAAAATAATGGAGATTAGACAGGTAATTCTTAAATTTTCAACGAATTGGCGCTGATAATTACTTTTCTTCACATCTGACTAATAATGCCAACATATGTACCCGTTTTGTTACTGAAATGGTCTGTAGTACACTGCATCATCTGCCATTGATAGTAAAGATAGTACAGTCAAGTTACCATTACCGGATCATTACCCATAGCGAATCACTTTGATGTTCAAGACTGCGTTTCGCGCTAAATAATTGACATTTTTAGATGATATTTTGCACACAGCATATTCAAGGCCTGTTCTTTAAAATGCATTTATTCAGTTGTAACTGGAGCTACACTTTGTCAAACTTTTCAGTATGTTTTGCTGACATGTAATAGTATATACGACTTTGTTGACTATCGTCTCGTTTCGAAATCGAAGTTGAAAACATTTTTCGCTTCCACATGCTATAACTCTGTTAGAAAGTAAGAAGTTTACGCATTAATTTAAAGGCCATTTAGTAGTCTTTCTGTATATAAAAGTCCATTTCAGTTTTGATATGTGTTTAAGATTTTGCATTTATACCTTAAATGAAATGAAGAATTAGGGCAATAACAGATCAAGAGTGTTAATATGCGTATTGATAATATATATTATTAAAATATTTGCAAATCTTGTTGATTCTTACAATTAATGATCTCAGTCTTAATGTTTTATTTATGTTCCATGTTCAATATCGATGATAAGATATGCTTCAAACAATTAATATGGTTTATAAGATGCCCATATCTTTTCGATCTAATTAGGATTTTCAACAGATAATTCACACAAGAACACCATGCGTGAAGTGTCGATACAAGATCACATATAGAAAACAATTAATAACACAAAAACAATGAATATAATTTATAACTGGCAATGTAACATGGTCATTGTTTACAACACAGTTCATGTTTCGACAGTTCAAATAGCGCGTTAGATGCCCCCTGAGTGGTTTCGATCTTGTGATCCGTTATGGCTATTACTGATCCGTTAATGCATGAATTCTGCGGCGAAAAAAAAGTATCACAAAAACATTTTGCCTGCGTTTAAAAATAAGACTTTGTGCTGAATCAGTTAGCAACGGATATATTTAATTTAACTGGTGTAAAAGAAGTCTCCAAACATTTATTGCTTTTCACCAGCACAACTTTATTACACTACTGATCTGGTCATGGTAACTTGACTGTAAAAATCATGTGATATGACGTCACTCGCTCAACACTTGAAAAAATACAGAAGCGCATAACTGAGTAATTAATTTAGAACACCAAGCACATAATTTGCAATTAAGGGCAATTTGGTTCATTTTTTTATATTTTGTTTTCAGAAAACTGATTCAAAAAGAGGCCCATATCCCAGTTGCTATGACCAGGCAGATTTAAAATTGGCTTATGATGCAGTGATGTTAAATCACATGTCTGTGCAGAGAGCAGCCACTACTTATGGAGTACCAGTTTCTACACTCAAAGATAGGGTCCTTGGTAACATCCCACTAGATAATGTGCAGTCAGGCCGCACCCAGATGTTCTCAAAAGATCAAGAAACCATGTTGGCCCGGCATTTAAATTCCATGGCAGAGGTCGGGTATGGATATTCACGAACAGAAGCTATTAACCTGGCATCTGACTATGCAGTTCACCTTGGCCTCAGAGATAAAGATCACCCTCTCACACTTAGATGGCTTTACAAATTCCTGAGCAGATTTCCTGAATTGTCCATCAAAAAGCCTCGCAGTCTTGAGTCTGCCCGTGCCAGATGTGCCACCAGAGGTGCAATTTCAAATTATTTCACGGAGCTTAATAAGATCCTGAGTGAAAATGATTTGCTGAGTCGGCCGGAAGCAATTTTCAATGTTGATGAGAAAGGCCTATCAGTTGACCACAAACCCCCAAAAATTATCACTGGTGCTGTATACAAGGCCAAGGCAATAACATCTGGAAGGTCTCAAACAGTAACCTTGATTGGAGGAGCCAATGCCATGGGTAATCAGGTACCACCATTTTTTGTCTTTCCCGGCAAACGAATGTTACCTGAATTACTGCAAGGTGCTTCCACTGGAGCTACAGGTGTTGTTTCGGAAACGGGTTGGTCAAACACTGATATTTTCAGCCAGTACATGAGGGAGCATTTAGTGAAGTATTTGCCAACCCACAATGTCAAATCCCCAGTGCTTGTCCTCTATGATGGTCATAAAAGCCACATATCACTGCCACTGGTTCAATGGGCCAAAGAAAACCCTATAATCCTGTTTGTCTTGCCTCCACATTGCAGCCACTTGCTCCAGCCATTAGACATAAGTTGTTTTGGCCCATTTGAAGTTTCCTGGAAATCAACATGCCATGGCTACATGCGAGTATCTGGTGGAAGAGTCATAAACCGGTATGATGTGTGAAGATTGGCATGCAAGGTATATTCAAACACTCTGACACCATCCAATGTTCAAGCAGCCTTCAAGAAGAGTGGAGTATATCCTCTGAACCCGGATGTTGTGTCAGACCTTGACATTGCCCCAGCATTGAGCTTTCCAGCTGCCAATGAAAGTGACAACAGCAAAACCAAACAGCCTGAAACCAAAGTTGTAAACACTAACACTGATGCAGCAAACACCTTCCTGAACAACAGGGTGGAAATATTTAGGAAAATGTTAAGGTTGCTAAAACTAGAAACACCCTCAGCAAAGTTGTAGGAGGCAAGGCGATCACTAATGAGGATGTAATAACAAAAATACAAAATCACATTCACTCACAGTCCACATCTATGAAGAGAAAATTAATTCCTCCATTTAAAGACCACCAAACACACAAGAAAGAAACCTCTAAAATGAATAACACAAAAGGGAAACAGCCACAAGCTAAACACAAAAAAGTGAAAACAATCACTGCCATGGATTCAGATGATGACACTGAATCTGAAGAAGAAAAGTATTGTGTTTGTGGCAAATTCTACCATGAAAAATCACATGAGTACATCATAAGATGTACCTGGTACTCCTCCACGATAAAATCATGGCCTGATACATTAGAGACTGATGATGGAAACCAGGTGTAATCCTTGTGGAAATAGTGCATTTCATGTTTAATATTGTAAAATATTTGTTTCGACACGTAAAGCATTTTAACAAATTATCACCGAATTTATAACAAACAATTGTTGTTTTTTTCTTTGAATTCTTAAATGAGCATATTAATGGTTGTAATTTGAAACACACTACCGAATTTTAATGTTATATAATGTCGCCGACGTTATTATAACAAACTCTAGATTCAAATAATTGTGTTGCTACAAAGTGAGCGAAAATAATGTTGCACGTCATGTATTATACGTCACATCATTCGCATGGGAAGCGAGCTGTATTGATTTCATTTTTACGAAATTATATCTAAATAATTTGGAATTGGAATTTCCTCTAAAATAATTTACAATCAAACACGCTGTATCTTGATCGCTATGGTCTTTTAGATAAGTCAGTATAAAAAAAAGTTATTACACTTAATACTAATTTAATGGAAATTTGAACAAAACTGGATTTAGTGTTGGGTGTTGTGACAGCACGCTGAGTAGGTCTCTAACATTTGGGCCGAATGTTGAAAATGCAGCATGCTTATATAATAAGGGAGATCACTCTGCAGGGGAGTGCCCGTATTTTAGCTTGATTGCTCCGCAAATAGCACTGACAATGTAATCACGTGTCAACATCCGGTTTTGTAAAACTTAATTATGGCTTTAATACAGTGTTTTTTTTTGTATTCCTCGACCCGACTGGTTGTCCATGGACAACTTAATTGAAAAAAATCAGTTGCCCAGACAAGCAAATGTACGACTCGTGCAACTCTGACATATGCTTTCGCCACCCTGCCACTAATATTAAACTTCACATGAATGAACACAGATCTGACATACCATTCAAAGTAACAATCAATAAACGTAAATACCAATTAAAATATATATGGAATTTAACTTTTAAGACACCAAATGAAATAAATATCAGTTATTTTCAAGCACTTTCAGATTTTTTCTTAAAAAAAAATCAATTTAACTCTAAAATTTCAAATATTGTTGGAGTCCGTGTTTCAAGACATTTAATAACAATATAAGCGATTTCTATTGGCAGCGAGGGATGTTTTCTTTGAGATTTAACAAGTAGGTCACACAGGTTTGTTGATAAGGCCAAACAAAAAAGTTGTGTGGTTCGGGTTACGGCTGAAAAAAACATTTGGTAGGGTAAGGAGGTATTTTTTATTTTTTTTTTGTCTTTGGGATGGCTCACATGCTTTTGCAATGAAAATATCTGGAAAAAACGCATCCTTCCGAAGTATGAGTGTCCTAGAAATTGGTCCATATTCCGTGTGTTGTTGAATTCTCAAATGAGCATAATTAAATTTGTAATCCGAAATACTCTTTCCAATTTAATTTTTACTCGACATTATCACTTTCTTCAAATAAACTGCAAATGTACAGTGTGTTTTAATCCTTTCTCTCGAGAAAAGCGCGCGCAAATTATTCCCTACATGTACAACGTCACATCAAACGCATAGAAAGCGTGTGTGTATTAAATTTCTGTTAATGTTTTGTGGTCAATTTTAACAGAACCATATCGCAAATTATTTGGAATTTGACATTTCCTCAAAATTAATTGCAAATCACACACTGTCTGTATCTTTATCGTTACGATCGATAAAATAAGTCATTATTGAAACAGTTATTGTACTGTATACTGATGCAACAGAAAATCCGGACGAAACTGGATTAAGTGTTGGGTGTTGTGAAAACACGCTTAGGCAATTCTACTGACCTATTGTGTAGACTGATGTTTCAACAAAAGGGATTAAAATGTGCCAAAGCGACTCTTTGCAGATAATGGAGCGTGTCTGTCAAAATCGTCGATTCGATGCGTATCCTTGGAGATTTATGAGATTCTAGGCTGGATAATAGTGTGCAATTGATTATTGCCGGGCGTAAAATCGGATGATTGATAACAAAAGCGGAAGTTGCAAATGCGCGGTTATTTTCCGGCACTATTTTTTCCCGAGGTCGTTTTTTTTTATACAAGACAAAATAAAAAGTAGGGTCGGGACCAAAATTGTAGGTAGGGTCGGGTTACCCGAAACACATAATTTTTTTTGTTCGGCCTAAACAAAATCCAGAGGGCACTTTTAAAATACCGCGAATAAACCCAACCCTCGACTCTACCGGGTTTGAGTATACTAATGGAATAATCAGTCGTGTCTTTTTAGTTTAGAAAAGCTCTTGATGGACTACCGACTATTTTACCTCTCTAATTTTGAAACCTGTCAATTGTCATTTGTCCTACAAAAAATAAACATTTTCGAAATGCTTTAGGACAAAAAATATTTTCCTACTGGTTTCCATTGAAATGCTGCTCAACCAATCAAAATGATGCATGCGTCCAGGTAGCTGTAGATGGAATTAACATGTTTGAGCTTGAGCATTATGCCAACTGTTGCAGTTATATGCCACGTTATCAATTTTACTGCGAGTTTCGGATAATGGTCACATTAAGCAATCATGTATTACACGGTTATTTAAACAACATGAGTCCAGGTGACTCTAGATTGGGTTGAAATAAGTGTCCTTTGTCAAATGTATGCATAATTATACATACACTTAATTTTGCGTTTCTGAGAGTCCTGTTTACATATTACTTTCGCTCAATTGGTCATTGTTGGCTCGGGTACTACTTTAAAGTACCGCGGGTAATCTTTACTTAAGTATACTACAATGTACCCCGGGTACCGAAAATACGCCTAAAGCCACCCGGCCAATATAAGCTTGAACCCGAGACTCGGAGTGTTATTCCCGCCTCAAATCTGATGTCTTTAAACGTGCTACCATTTAATATTAAAACGGTATTGTTTTTGTCAATCCAGGAGTTCTGAATGTGTATTTGTGTTTTAGAAATGAATTTGAGTATGAATTTTGATAATAATTATTATATAGAAGGCATTTTTCAGAATATTGGCATAAATATGAACATAATAATTTTTGAAAAACCATAAATGTAGCGTTAGTATTCCCGGGTACCTTTTAGTATATTTTCCGTAATCGGGGTACATTGTACTAGGGGTACTTTTAAGCAATACCCGAGCTGACAATGACCAATCAAGCATTACTTTTTTATTCATCATCATGGAAATTTATTATAATTTAAATTTTCAGGTTTCCTTTATTGAATTTATATGTTTGCGATTAGATGTTCCAGTGAATTCAGCAATAGATTAAAGTAGAAATTAGTTAACCTTAATTTAACTCCTTTCACTCAAAACCTTTAATTCTCTTTTCTTTTTGAACAGTGTTTGATAGATTTCAGCTTGTTTGATGGAAAAAATCATCACAATAATTGTATGTATGGCATTTGTATTTAACTGTTTATGCAATTGGAAATCCTGGAAAAGTGCTTTTTTATTACATATTAAATTGTTATTGTTATTTTTTCCTCCAGGTTTAATTATTGGAGCTGTTATAAGATACACAAGTCATCCAAATGAACAAACCACGACAGAAGCATTCTTGAAAAATTACAGCGATAAGGCGACACCAGAGGCTGTGTACATCCGCATGAACGTGACAACCAGCAATAAAACTTCAGAAAAAGTTGTGAAATACAATCTTGAAAAAATTGTAACAGATATAAATCAAGAGGCTCTTCTAGAAAAAACAGTAAGTTCTTCATCTGTACCTTAAAAAAATGCTTACTGCTGAAGTTTTAGTATGTTTAAATTCTAAGGCCAATATGTCCACTGCTATTTGATTGTTTTAATTGAGTATTATACTTATTATTATGTTACAGTTGCAAAAGAAGATTGAATGGCTGTGTTTAATATTTTCTTTTTAAACTATTTCATTCTTGCTAAACATACAGTCTTGGATTATTTTTTTTGAGGCACTAGCCCGATCGGGCTACCAGCTTGGAAATTTCACTAGCCCGAATAAATTTTAACTAGCCCAAATTAAAGTTAAAATTCTGTAACATTTGTAACTATGTCAGTCTTGGACCTAACCCACTCCATCCGGTAATAATACTAGTTATAGAGTCTAGAGAGATCAACTTACTACACTGTTCAATAAGCATCTACTCAATGAGTGCCCTTGATGGAGATTACCGATTCAGTTCTGAATAAGCTTCTATAGCAGGGGTGTCAATTGTCCCAAATGTGAATTCCAGAAAATAAGACTGAGGGTCTGGGGCCGCACGTCCCCAANTATTCACACAATGGCTGCCACTACAACTTATAGCCCATATAGGGGGCATGCATGTTTTACAAACAGCCCTTGTTTCATAAATTTATCCATATCAGTGTTTAATGTTTATTTGGCAAACCTTTTTGATTTCAGTGTATGCTCAAATTTTATTTGATGAGTTGTTGTAGAAAAAATATTGTCATTAGTGAAGTAGCCACAACTGAAACTTAACTTCTTATATTGCCACGAATGAAATAAATATTTGATCATTCATCGAAAACAATAAATTTCAAAAAGCAAATTTAAATGCAGCATCTTGTATACATTGAAAGCCATCGTTTGATGTCGTTTACGGTTTAATTGGATGGAAATTTGCTTTTCACACGTGCAAAAAACATTGATTTGAATTTAAAAAAACTCCACCATGTCACAACTTATGAAGGTCCTTACATTTACAAATGGGTTGTGATTGTATGCTTCTGTACATCGTGGATGAATTCATCTTTGCTGAATCGCGCTAGATTGCCTGATATTTATAATAATGCGAAATATGTTGAAAAATATATAACACCTTCTCACCCTGCGGTAATCTCTGTGTATTTAAAAAACTTCCGGTCCTTAGCGCCACGTCGGAAGTAGCATTGGCTCGTTTATTAATGCATCTAATAAAAGAGGTGGTGCCCGTGATTAACGGCCGTGAGGTGGTTAGTCATTGAGTGTGTATTTCTATTAAATTTCAGGTTCATTTCTTTAAAAACTTCGGAGCCATTGTGATGTATGCGTTCATAGGAACCACTCTCTCTTGTATGGTTGTAGGGTAAGTGAGTTGAAATATGAGCTGCGTCGTGCAAAAAGGGGTCTTATGCCATGTTCGGTCAGCGTAACTCCAGACCAGCCAGCACATTTGGGCAGTCCGGTCAGGAGCTTCACTGTCTTCTATTGACACCAAGAAACCTTGCCTGACTTAATAGCTGTCAGGGAAGATCCTGACCAGACCTCGCTTATACGCAGGCTGGTCTAGAGCTTTGATGTCTGCATATTTGTCCCTTTTTGCATGATGCAGCTCATAGATTGTGTCTATATCCCTTTGCATGCTGGGAAATTTGTCATCTGCTAAAATTTTGTCTGCTGAATTTCTAAAATTAGCATTTTCTTCACTATTTTTCAAAGAATACTATCAGAATAGCAAACAGTTTGGATCCTGATGAGACGCCACGTTCTGTAGCGTCTCATCTGGATCCAAACTGTTTGCAAAGGCCTTCAAAATTTGGTTCCAGCACTGAAAGAGCTATATTTTACACTCTGTTATTTCCAATATACATGTTCTCGGCCAGTAACAAGTATGAACACGATAGAATTAAAAATAGCTATCTAGGGTTTATATTTTTGCATTATTAATAGCTGAATTAGCACGTGTGTCTTTTAGTTCTTGTCAACAAGGTATTTGAACATACAATTCCAATAAACGCACAGCCAGATTATGCAATGTAAATTACTTCTTTAGCCAGATTCTTTTAAAATAGTATTTTATCCAATGCATTGTTTTGCTTTAAAACCAAATGATTTTGTATTGGTTTTCATTTATTGCATGTTAAGGCACAATAATCTAATCAAACATTGAACTAGGATTATTTATAATATAGTGAAGAAACTACATCTTCACTTCATAATTAGTTTGAAAAAAATTGTGTTTCATTATATATGGCAGGGCAGTCCAGCTTCTTCTTCTACATGTACATGTACCTCTCCCAGTGTGTCACAACTTTTAAGTCGTTAGTACAACAAACCAACCAAATTCCGCAAACAAAATTGGAAGAATATTCAAGCAATTAACACTTCATAAAGCAAAGGGTGTCCCGTTGCAAAAAATATGCGAAAATTCTTAGCAAAAACTTCTTGACTCATTGTCATGACTTTCTTATGAACAATGCATTGGAAACAATTAGCTAATGAGGTTTAAATTTGCAATATAAATGACAAATACTTACCATTTTAACATTGGGTGTACTTTTTAGTGTTTTAAATGAACCTTGTATTGGGACAAGTGGATGTTATGCATGTGCATAAAGTTTTGTTCCGGATTAGCCTGTGCAGTCTGTAAGGCTCATCAGGGACGAAACTTTTCCCGTAGGCTGGATTTTTGTTAAGCAAAGACCTCCTTGAAACGAAAGATTCGATAAAAGCGGAAACTGTCGTCCCTGATAAGGTTGTGCAAAGTTCACAGTCTAATCTGGAACGACACTTAATACACATGTATTATGCCCCGGTTTTTCCAGACCGTGTCTCAAATGATGTTCATAACAACCATAAAGAGGATGTTCTGTTTTTTTCCAGAGGTCTGATGTTCCTTATAACCAGGTTTCTGCACTTCACTTTCACAGTCAATGACTGCTTCTTCTTTGGAGCTATAATCTCGGCCACTGATCCAGGTAAGTTGCCTAGTATGTGAGTAATGTTCAGTACTGATCCAGGTAAGTTGCCTAGTATGTGAGTAATGTTCAGTATTTGAGCCTTGGAAAACTGGGCTAAATGCATGTCGCCAAAGTGTTGTCTCAGATAAGCCTTAGCAGTGTGCAAAGGCTTATCAAGTACGACCTGTTCCGCTTTTATGGAATTTTTCTTCTTAAGTTAGTCTATTTTAAGAGAGAATCCAGTTTAAGCGGAAAGTGTCGTCCCAGATTAGCCTTTGTGGACTGCACATGCTAATCTGGAACGACTTTACGCACGTGCATCAAGCCCAGTTTGCCTAGAATGTGGCTCATTTAATTGAGTTTATTTTGAAAATGATAATTATCTGGGTAAAAATAGTTTGTAACTTTATCATGCTTCTTTCTTGATCCACTCTGTTGGTCTTGTTATCAACAAAGGCATCTTGCAATTTAGACGATCTTTCTGATTTTAAACATCATCATCAAATAACGTGTTTTGATGAAAACAGTTAGATGCGCCCCACATGTTCAAGCAATAAGGATGATCAAAATTTATTTTAAAATGAGGAATTTTCTTTTAAAAACAACCACATGTTTATTAATATTTATTAAAAACTACAGAGGCTATAGCCAAAATGTTCAGTATATGAGAAATTAAAATAAACAAAAGTAACGTGTTTGTACGGTATATTTTTATTTAATTGTAATATTTATTTGTGGTCACTCTGGTAAACAATAATTACCAACAGTAGGAAATAAAGATAATTTATCAGTTAATATCTGATACAGTTGCCATCCTTGGCTATTAACAAGGTTGAAATACATGCCTCAATACAAATATTATAGCAAGTATCAGTTTATATGAGCCGTTCTCTGTGAAAACAGGGCTTAATGCATGTGAGTAAAGTATTTTCCTAGATTACCTTGCAGTCCGCACAGGCTAATCAGGGATGATACTTTCCACTCTTATGGAACTTTTCTTTTAAAGGAAGTCTCTTCTAAATGAAAATCCAATATAAGCAGAAAGTGTCGTCCCTGATTAGCCTGTGCACACTGCACAAACTAATCTGGGATGACACTTTACGCACATGCATATTAAAGCCATGTTTTCCCAGAGATAGGCTTTTATCTCTTTCAGTAACTGTCCTGGCCATCTTCAATGATCTGAACGTTGATGTGACATTGTACGCGCTCGTGTTTGGAGAGAGTGTGCTAAACGATGCAGTCGCCATAGTATTATCTGGGTAATATACTTCTACCAATCATGTGCTGTGCAGATAATGTATTATTATATCAGAGAAAAATGCTTTTACAAACCATGTTGTATATTGATTTCACCATTAAATGAGATGCGTTCTGGGAAAACTGAGCTTAGTGCATGTGCGTTAAAAGGGCTCGAATTAAACACTCGCAAACAGGCCATTTGCGAGTTTATTTAAAACAAAACACGTCTAAAATGCTAGTGCACAATTTAGGTACTCGCCATTTTTTGCTAGTTGGGGAAAAAACAAACAAATGTGAAGATTTACAAAAAATAATCGTCTGAAGATCGGGAGGATACAGTGGTCTATCTTTGGTCTTTGCCGTCGATCATAATCTTCTAAGTTTAATATGTGACTGTTCGAAATCTGTCAACAACATTGTTTACGAGGGAGGTCAATCTGGCCGGTTAGTCTGCGAGGGTTTATTTTTCGGTCGATGCCCGTTTCTGGGTACGTCTCCGAGGCATAGTTGTCATATGTTAATACTGCCTCATCGTACTCGATATATTTTGGAGAAAAACATAAACTCAAAGAAATTAAGGACCGGCACAGTTATAATTAAAATTTGAGAAGCGCAATAGCTAACATGAAATAGAAAACTTTATTCGCGAGTAAACTTTGTACACCGGACGTGACCGGAGTTCATAACGCTGCCGACTATTGGACTTACACTAGTCACGTGACGTTTAAAATGTCGTCTACTAAAAATATAACGAGCTTTTTTTGTGGGCGAAATCCTCTGTCTCTGTCTGTGGAAGACAGACAATCCGAGGTCGAACCTGGTAAAAAGAAATGCTGAAGAAGCAATCCTAGCATAAAACAGTAAAGAAATGGGAAGCTGAACTATATTTTTTTTTTAAACTTGTATTGCAAGTTGGAAAGAAAAAATGCGAGTTTAAATTTTAACATCTCGCAATTTTTTGAGAGTTGCAAAAAAAAGTAATTCGAGCCCTGGTTAAGTGTCGTCCCAGATAAGCCTGTGCAGTCAGCACAGACTAAACAGGGACAATATTTTCCGCCTAAAGTGGATTTTTGTTAAGAAGAGACTTCCTGTAAAAAAAATCTGCACAGGCTTATCTGGGATGACACTTTATTTACACACTTTAAGCCAAGTTTTTCCACAACGTGGCTCATAATATGTTGATGTTGTTAATGGCATTATCTGGGCACGAAAAATCCAACAGACCTTTTGTACGCTCTTCCTGACGAGTGATTTTTGTTCCAGGACAAGCTGGAAATTCCTGTTGGTCTTTCGACAGGTCAATAATTGAAAAAAAAAATCAACCTTTGATAACAAAAAAAAAAGAGAAAAGTAAAACAGGTTTTAATTTTGTTTATTTAAAGCCCCTATAACGCTCAAAATCAACGAAAATTATGTAAAATATTTTGTAAAATAAATTTAGCACATAAACAATCAGTGTTCCTTATAGCAATATCCAAAATTTCAACGCTAGATGTGCTCTGTTAACATAGATTTAACAAGATACAAAATGCTCTTTTTTGTGGTACAATATATTCAACACGTGTTCATGTACCAATTAAGTGTTCGTGTGTCGTATGAATAGATATTGTTGCGGAAAAAATTAAGATGGAATATATTGTGCCTCAAACAAATAAAAAAGAGTATTTAATATCTTTTTAAATCTTTGTTACCAGACCACATCTCAATTTCATGAACCATTACATTTGCGTTATGGGGTAAATTACAATATAATGTATTCTGGAAATAGACCATGGTTTCACCCAACAGCTTAAAGTGAAACATATTTAAAAGTAATTTATACTATAAAGGTATTTTACAAGTTTATGCTATTATTCGTTGACAAAATTGACACTATACACATTGCATACCCGTATCTGTTGTCAATGCAATATTTGTAGAATTTTTGGACACCTGTATTTTTTGAATATTTTTTGTACATGTATCTACATTTTTGGACACAAAAAAAAAGAGTTATTTTTAAGTGTCTGTAAACTTTGAGTAATTATGGTACATACATAATTATTAGCAGTATTTGTTGAATTTGTTGTTAAACCAGCTTAAAAACATACAAAACACTTTTTACTTTAGGTCTGTAGAAGAATTTCAAGCCAGGCAGGTGTTGTCCATTTCAGCTTGAATCTTCTTACCCTAATTATTCTTTGTACTGATAACTGAGAGCACTATTTATTCCTTGCTTGGGTGTCCTTCCATAGTTATTATCAGCTCACCTGAGCGTATACAGCTCATTGGTAGCTATTGGGATACTGTGATGTCCGTCATCTGTCAGTCTGTTTGTGCTTGTGTGGGTGCGTTTATGACTTCTGTTCCTGAACCCCATGACAGATTTTAAAGAAACTTCACAAGAATAATCCTTGGGTAAATTTGCTCCACCCTGTTTAATAATCATAAAACATAATTATCAGAAGGCTATGAAGTTTTACTTACACGGCTTTAGTGCAACCTTTTGAAAACCCTAGAAAGTATACAGTCTTTCAAAATTAATTTGAAACAAGCGCAGAAGATATCTTCCAATTATATCTTGGCTGATATAGTCAGTCCGTGTGTGAGTTATCTTGTTTACTTTTCCTATCAATGACTTCTCTTCCTGAAACCTGAGACAGATTTTAATGAAACTTCAAAGGAATGATCATTGGGTTACCCTTTTTCAAAGATGTTCAAAGAAATTGTAATGGACACATTACAAAAGCTGCTCAGAACAGTTTGGATCACAGGTGAGCGACCTAGGGCCTTTGGCTCTCTTGTTAAAACATTAATGAGAATATGTGGATTGTGGGTCAGATATAGAGGATAATTGTTGATAACTGTGTAACATCATTTCATGAGTATTCATGGAAACCATATCTTCACTAGCGACTTATTGAATATTCTATAGTGCTCGTTGCCTGACCCCATTAATGTCAATTCTTTAGCTATCTTAATGTTGTATACTGCATGTAAAATAAAAGCAGTTTTCTCACTGAATTAAACACAAGAAATGTTTCATATTAAAACACAAAAATGAGGACAACAACATGAACTCATCTCAAACGGGAACATAATTTGTGTTTTGTTACAGTTGTTCATAATCAAATAAATTGTACCAGAAATGTTTGGAACATGTACCTGTTGTACTCTTAGTCACCAATGTGAATAAATTCTTGTTTCAGAAATAGAAACTGATTTTTTTTTCATAATTAATAATTAATGTTGTAAAATACATACTCCAAAATTTCCTTTAAAACAACTGTCTGTGAAAGAACGGCTATACATATGTAATGTTTTCGACAACCTGCAATGAAAATCAAAACCCAATTATTTTTTATAGTACTTATAATATCTTATTGGCATTGACATGCAGTCACAACATGTCCAGTTGCATTTGTGTTCAGAACAAAACTAAACGTTATGGCTATGGGTTTTGTACTGTGAAGCTGTTAAATGTGTTCTCGACTTATTCCTCATGAACATAAATTGAGCTGCCTCATGCAAAAATGGGTCTTATGACATTTACAGCCAGCGTAGTTCAAGACCAGCCTGCGCATCCGAGCATTGGTCTTGAGCTACCATGTCCGCTAATGAGACCATGAAACCTTGCACGACTTTATAACCGACAGAGCAGCTCCAATCCAGACTGCTTGATTGCGCAGGGTGTTCTCGAGCTACGCTGGCTGCACATAGCATAAGACATATTTTTGCATGGCGCTCCTTAATTGACCGGTGCAATGTGCCCTGTTATGCAATGGGGGATTAAGCATATGGTCTTCTGCTAGGGAAACAATGTGATTCCTGCATTCATGTGCATTTCAATGTTGCATGTATAATACAGTATTGTGGATTGCCCCAAGACTTGTTCAGTAGTTGGCTGGGTTTGCTGCATGACCCGATCCCAAGTTTCAGTGTTAAAAATGCTTGAGCAATAAGTAATAAAATTTTGTATCTGAGATAAGAACAAGTCATTATATACAACTATTTCCTGCTCAGAGCTTGAAATGTTTGATTTGACTTTTTTTGGAAGGACGATTGCAATTCATTTACAATGTAGTTCGCATTGTTGAAGATATCACATAACACAGCCTAAAATTATATTCTTATATGTTTAATTTTCTTTTTATATTTTTTTTTTTATTTTCTACACTTTTGGATAAGAATTTTGCTTGTGTGTACATTTACTATAAAATAGAATATCAGGAAAAACAAACCACCACCATTGATCTGTAGTTATGAAAATGAATCAATTATTCTTGCGCAAATCAGGAAAAACAAACCACCACCATTGATCTGTAGTTATGAAAATGAATCAATTATTCTTGCGCAAATCAGGAAAAACAAACCACCACCATTGATCTGTAGTTATGAAAATGAATCAATTATTCTTGCGCAAATCAGGAAAAACAAACCACCACCATTGATCTGTAGTTATGAAAATGAATCAATTATTCTTGCGCAAATCAGGAAAAACAAACCACCACCATTGATCTGTAGTTATGAAAATGAATCAATTATTCTTGCGCAAATCAGGAAAAACAAACCACCACCATTGATCTGTAGTTATGAAAATGAATCAATTATTCTTGCGCAAATCAGGAAAAACAAACCACCACCATTGATCTGTAGTTATGAAAATGAATCAATTATTCTTGCGCAAATCAGGAAAAACAAACCACCACCATTGATCTGTAGTTATGAAAATGAATCAATTATTCTTGCGCAAATCAGGAAAAACAAACCACCACCATTGATCTGTAGTTATGAAAATGAATCAATTATTCTTGCACAACATTTTAAATTAAAGTAAAAAGAATTACAGAGCAAATACTCGGTATTGATATTAACTATAAAGAAGTGAACAAAAAGTTCTGAATAAATTATCATAAAAAACACTTTTTGTTCACTTCTTTATAGGTAATATCATATTATGTACAATAAAAAATGTTAATGCCTCTGAAGGGTTATAAACTTACATTTTGACCACAGTAATTGCCCTCATTAAGTCTGTCCACATGTTATTGCTCATACAGGTTTTTTTTCGTAAATCTAAAGACGCAGCCCAAATTTGAGGGGCAATGGGCATATGGGCTCCCTCTACTAATATCCCGTCTCTATCATTAGGATACTTTGTTGCTTCTTAATGCATTTAAAATGCAATATTGACTGGAATAATCTTGTGTTCAAATTATAAATAAGACAGAGTGGCTGTGGTTTAGTATGAATCTGCTTATGTATGTGCTTTTGTGTTTATAGCCTTATTGCTATTTTATTAAGTGTTTGTTGTATACAATTTGAATTTTGAATGGAACATCTTACATTGGTATTTAGCATAACATTGACTTAAACAGAGTAATGATGTTTGCATTATCATAAGTTAAAAAGGATTTGCTAGATATGAAAGATTTCGTCGTGATCTTTTTCCTAAATGAGTATCAGTGCATATAGTCAAACAGAAGGAGCAAATTTCATCTTTGTCACCTATATAAATACTTGGTTTGATAACTATGGACACTTACCGTATTTTACCACGTATTACGTGCAGTTTTTTACCTCAAAGTTTCAAATTTAAAAGTTGGTGCGTGTTATATATTGATAGGATGCAATCCTACGGTAGACCTTTTTTTTTTATTACAAGGCTATTATAACAGAAGTGAATATTAAATTTTAATAGAGGTTGCTAAAAATAAAATAATTCAAGATTGATTTTCTTCTTGACCCCTATGCCTATTACTCATGTTAAGCAACACTCTTTGATCAATATGTGTCGTGTTCTGAGAAAACTGGGCATAATGCTTGTGCGTAAATTGTCATCCCAGATTAGCCTGTGCAGTCTGCACAGGCTAATCAGGGACAACAATTTCCGCTTGTATGGAATTTTTCGTTTAAATGATGTCTCTTCTTAGCGAAAATCCAGTTTAGGCGGAAAGTGTCGTCTCTGATTGCGGACTGTACAGGCTAATCTGGGACGACACTTTACGCACATGCATTATGCCCAGTTTTCTCAGAACACGACACATATATAAATCAACCATGAATACACTTTTGTTTTCAGTTCTGTTGAAGCCTACAATAAAGGCGGTGGATCAGAGGGATTTAACGCCACGGCATTCTTCAAGGCACTTCTCAACTTTGCTGTGATATTTGGCGGTGCATTCTTGATTGGTTCTGTGTACGGAATGGTGACAGCCCTTCTCACCAAGTTCACGAAATTACGAGATTTTCCGCTGTTAGAGACAGCCCTGTTCTTTTTAATGTCCTACGCTTCATTCCTGACGTCTGAAACTGCAGGTCTTACGGGTAAGTGTTGTTAAAGTGTTCTTAAAATTTTCTTGAGCCTCGCTCTTGGAAACCAGGGTTTAATGCATGTTCGTGAAGTGTAGTCCCAAATAAGCAGTCTGCACAGGCTTATCAAGGACGATACTTTCCACTGTTATGGAATTTTTAGTTTAAAGAAAGTCTCTTCTTAGCAACAATCCAGTTAAGGTGGAAAGTGTTGTCCCTTATTAACCTGTGCTGATTTCACAGGTTAATCTGGGAAGACACTTTACGCACATGCATTAACCCTTTGAGCGCTGGAACTGGATTTTGAAGGCCTTTGCAAACAGTTTGTATCCAGATGAGACGCCATCTGTGCCGTCTCATCAGGATCCAAACTGTTTGCTATTCTGATAGTATTCTTTGAAAAAAAATCAAATAAAATGCTAATTTTAGAAATTTAGCAGACGACAAATTTCCCAGCATGCAAAGGGTTAAGCCCAGTCTTCCCAAAACAAGGCTCAAATGCACTTTTATTATTTTTAATCATGTACAATATTGGAGAAAGAATCTTAGCTGAGCTTAATATATTTACACCCCAGCAAATGAAGTTTTTGGTTGGTGTTTTGTCAGTTGGTTGGTTGGTTGGGCAGTTGGTTGGTTGGCACTATGTACATGCGTATTTTGTGTCGGGAACTTGTCTCTCAATTTTTTGCCTATCAACCTGAAGCTTATTCTTTGTAGAAATGCAATACTTAATTTTCAATCATATATTTGTTGTTAAATCATTGAAGAATTTTGTGCACTTGAACAAATTTTGGATACTTGCAACATTGAACGTTGTGTCACAAGAACTTGTCTCTCAGTTTTCTGCTTAGCTAAATGAAACTTTATAGTTATGTTGTTTTAATTATGCAGATGTCTAAGACGTTATTTTCGTTTATGTCCTGTTATTAGTGGAAGTTATGTGCCCTTGAACTTTGGAAAATTGTATATACTCAACATCATAGTTCACGTGTATTTTGTGTTGCAAACTAGTCTCTCAGTTGTCTTCTCATCAACATGAAACTTTATAGATATGATTTGTATACTACACTACAACTCTGATTTATCGCGATCTGTTATATCGCGCTGTCTAATATATCGCGAGTCGGCTATGGCTTCCAAAAAATCCGGCAAGAATGATTACTACCGTAAATATCAACAATGAAAAAAATTATGTCTCCAAAACCAGATTTACCTTCAAATGTAATCAGACTTTTCCAGCAGTACACTACATAAATTCACCAATCCTAACTATAAACAGACAGAAACTGCCCTGAACCAGTTTCCAATTGTCCAATTTAACAGGTGCTAAGCGTGGGGAATTTTCTAAGGAGCTTTAATCTGCCAAAACAGGAAATTGTTGAAACCATTTACTCTTTGACACACGAGGGACAGATTTGGCACTTTTGTAATCATTGACCTGATGCATCAGATGTCAATTTGTGGTGTGTACAGACTACTGGGTGAAAGCATTTAGCTTAACAAAGGGTGTTTAACAGCTTCCTGCCGAAGTTTTATCAGTTTGTACACACATAATGTAGTTTGTAACGAATATCACAATGGGTTTGAATAAAGTGCAAGACATTTTATTTGGCAGTGATAACTTACATTTTAACGGAACATTAGTCGTTTATATAGGGTGGTAATTCTGCTTTTACCATCTTGCCAAGAATTTTATTTTAATTTTCAATCACTTTGTTTATAAAAGCATAAATGCCAATAAATGCGTACACATTTATTTTTAAACTAGATTTTAAAACAGCATTGTTGAAATAAAGGGAAGTAATTACAGTTGTTTATTATGAGAAAAAAAAAGAGTAATAAGAGTAGTCTCTCTTTGTAACAATTATTTTCAATGTATTAAATAGCGGTTTTGAAGCGTCTTTTATCGTTTTATGCATTATTTTATTAATTTAATTATATATTTGGGTATAAATATAAAAAGGTAAGCTTATTTACGTTTTTAATAAACAATTTGTACAAAGATTATGTATGCTGTTATTTCCAGCTGTCTTATGACTGTATAAGTCAATATTTACATTCAGAAATCTATAAAAAAAAAATTAAGTCAGACATGTCTGGATTTATATCGCGCGCCGGATATATCGCGATCGCGATCTTTGGATCCCATCAATCACGATGTATTGGATCTGTTGTGAGTATAGAAGTGCAAGACTTTATTTTCATGTATGGCACGATATTTATAGCAAAGTTATGTGCCATTGAACTAAGGCAAATTGCATACTTACATCATTTAAGCATTAAACAAATGCTTTTTGAGCATTCATTTTATGTAGGTATTCTTTGATTCTTGTTCATAAGTGCATTATGTATATGTTATTTGCAGGTATTGTGGCTGTTCTGTTCTGTGGTATATGCCAGGCTCATTATACATACAACAATCTCTCGGACGAGTCCAAGTTGAGGACAAAACAGGTCAGTTCAACGTTGACGTAGGTGTTGTGAATTTGTAACCAAAATTGTGATGTGGCCATTATAGATGTTCACCTTGTGTTTAAAAAAAGTTTTTTTTTTTCTATTGAATATCATCAGATATCTTACCTTTTTCTTTTTCACTCTTACATGGTTAAGTAAGGAAAAAGTTAAGCTATCTTTTTAACTTTCACATTCTATAACATCATGCCAAATATTACTAGAAGGCGTGTCAGGGGGTGTTCTTTGTCAAGAAGAACAAATTCTAGTTTGTTAATTTCAAGTCATTCATTGCCAGAGCAATATTGTTAGCCATTTATCTTTTACTATGTTCTAATTTCAGCTGTTTGAACTGATGAACTTCATGGCAGAAAACTTTGTGTTCCTGTACATAGGTGTGTCAGTGTTCACGTTTGAAAATGTGGCGTGGAACGGCTGGTTCATAGTTGGAGCATTTGTATCCTTTGATACTCTGAGCGGCATTCTGCAGAAAACTGGGCTTAATGCATCTGCATAAAGTGCCGCCACAGATTAGCCTGTGTGGACAACACTTTCCACTTTTATGGAAATTTATAGGAAGTCTCATCTAAATAAAAATCCAGTCTAGGCGGAAAGTGTCCTCCCTGATTAGCCCCTGCGACTACACAGGTTTCATCTGGGATGACACTCTCCGCCTCAACAGGAATTTCTCTAAGAGGATACATCCTTTATACAAAAAAGTGAATAAAAATGGACTGCACAGGCTTATCTGGGATGACACTTTACACGCATGCATTAAACTTTACCGGAAACAGACTCATTAAAATATCACCATGCAATATCACCTGCTATGACGTCAAGCACTAATATCTTCCACTATGGTGTCATGACAATAAACCGGTTGATCACATTAAAAAGGTGCTTATTTTACACTAAGAAATTTACTTGGGGTCAAAAAAAAATCCATGGAGAATACATGGTTACATGAGTTTATTGCTTATATTGAGTTGGTATTATTTCAGCCTTGTTCTTGGGAAACTGGGCTTTATGCATGTGTGAAAAATGTCTCCCATATTACTATTAGCCTGTGAAGTCTGTACAGGTTTATCAGGGGCGACACTTTTCGTTTTTACGGACTTTTTTGTTTAAAGAAAGTCTTCAAAACCAAAATCCAGTCTGGGCGGAAAGTGTTGTCCCTGATTAGCCTATGCACACTGCACATGCTTATCTGGGATGTCACTTAATGCACATGCATTTAGCCCATATTTCTCAAAACAAGTTTTGCTTAGACATTGTCATCTAGACCATGGTTTATTGAAGGATGTTTGTTCATTTTGCATGTGCTCATGTTGTT
Source organism: Dreissena rostriformis (assembly GCA_007657795.1). Lineage (NCBI taxonomy): Eukaryota > Metazoa > Mollusca > Bivalvia > Myida > Dreissenidae > Dreissena > Dreissena rostriformis. The sequence continues at coordinate 6,013 of VMBQ01006562.1, read as the reverse complement.
GATTTTCTCATATGCTGGGTCCCAAAATACAATAAATATTGCAATGTAAGTAAAACTAAGCAACAGAAACAAAACATGTGGAATATGACTTTAATTCATGACTAAATGTTTATGGAAACTATTGTTTGAAAACAACAAGTGCAGTTAATATTTTATGAATTTAAATCAAAGTTTGAGTTACATTTTTAACAATGCAACACCAACCTCTCTGGTACCCACACAATTCCCAGAAAAGTGAGAGAATTATTAATGTACATGTGTTGTTTATATTTATATGAGGGATATATTGCGTCCTTAACCATGTGCCAAGGTAGCCATCATCATTGCGAGGGCCATCAATGTATACCCGCTGTCTTTCTTGCTGAACCTTGGACGGAGGAATAAGATATCTCTCAAAATGATGCACATGATGATGTTTTCTGGTGAGTCATTATCCCCACACTTTTTGAAAAAAAGGTGGAGATATTGTGGTTATCTCCGCCGTCCGTCCGTCCGTCTGTCTGTCTGTCTGTCCGTCCGTCCTGGCCAATATCTCCTCCTACACTATAAGCACTAGAACCTTGAAACTTACACACATGGTAGCTATGAGCATATGTGCAACGGTGCACTATTTGGAATTTCGATCTGACCCCTGGGTCAAAAGTAATGGGGGTTGGGGTGGGGCCGGGTCAGAAATTATCACTCATTTTTTTAGGTTATTTTACATTTACTTCTTTATTTCTACACCGATTCACTTCAAATTGATACTGGACCTTTCTTATGACAAAACGGTCAATCTCAACCATGCATGGCCCCATTCCCAACCCTGGGGCGCCCCGCCCACATAGGCCACACCCACCAAAAATTGCCATTTACTATAATTTCTTCATTTCTACACGGATTCACTTCAAATTGATACTGAACTTCTCTTATGACAATACGGTCAATCTCAACTATGCAT
>VMBQ01006561.1:13560-44548 GCA_007657795.1 Dreissena rostriformis | reverse complement strand
TACTTGAATACTGCACATACTTGAATACTGCACATACTTGAATACTGCACATACTTGAATACTGCACATATTTGAATACTGCATGTACTTGAATACTGCACATTCTTGAATACTGCACATACTTGAATACTGCACATACTTGAATACTGCATGTACTTGAATACTGCACATTCTTGAATACTACACATACTTGAATACTGCACATACTTGAATATTGCACATACTTGAAAACTGCACATATTTGAATACTGCATGTACAGTCAATCTTGTATTTAGAGACCACTTAAGGGAGTAACCAAAAGTGGTCTCTTAATAAAATGGTCTTTGAATAAAACAAGGCCATTTGGGAAGAATGCAGACCTTCGATTTTAAATGCAGATGTATGATTATCTTTTTTTGACATAATAATTTCAACTTTTGTTATGAAATGAATCTAAATGTAAATAAAAAGAATAAAACAATATTTTGCTTAAAATGTGTTTTATTTGTTTTCTCTTTTTCTAAAATTTACTAAATACAATGTAAATGGTTTGCACAGAAAATTTTGTTTTTTCCAACTCCAAACTCCTTCGCGTTTTTACGTGCACTTTTACTCTTAGACAATGCCAATACCCGAATTTTCTCATTTATGGTTAACACTTTCCGTTTTGACATTTTAATTTCTGCATGTAAGATTATGGAAATCTGACTCGATTATCGTACAAAGAGAAATAAATAATACACGTTAATTGAAAACTAAATATACAGGCCTGATTGGAAAATTTGCAAACACAAACTAATTAAGCATAATTACAATTACAATTTTTTAATGAACGGATTTCGACACATGTTACAGATTAATAGTTTATTTTTCACACCTCTCGAGAACACTGTGAAAATGTTTGTTGCATCGGCGCATTGTTTCTGCAATTAAATCGGCGATCAAGTGTGTCACTTAACGTATCGGATTTTAAACTTTTTAAACCGTAGACTGTGTTTCAATACCTCAATGTATTATTCAACTTGAAAAAATGACACACAGTCTGCATCAACACCGGTCAAAACGGATCATCGACAGAAAAAGGAAAATGGCTGGTGTGAAAACGAAACAAAGAACTGTGTAATCGTACATCTTATCTGCTTAGATAACCAGTTAACACTGATTTGTCCCTGAACGGTCAACAGATGTACTACTTTTACCTCAAAGTGGTTGCTTAAAAAAAGATTTGGACATCAAAATACACGAAAATCAGCGGTCACTGGTCGCGTAAGACAAAAGTCGCTAAATACGATATCAAAATAGAGTGAAAATGTTCGGGGGGAATTCAAAATGGTCGCATAAGACAAAAGTCGCTTAATTCAAGTGGTCGTGACCACAAGATTGACTGTACTTGAATACTGCAAATACTTGAATACTGCACATATTTGAAGACTGCATGTACTTGAATACTGCACATACTTGAATACTGCACATACTTGAATACTGCACATACTTGAATACTGCACATTCTTGAATACTACACATACTTGAATACTGCACATACTTGAATACTGCACATACTTGAATACTGCACGTACTTGAATACTGCATGTACTTGAATACTGCACATTCTTGAAAACTGCACATACTTGAATACTGCCTATACTTGAATACTGCACATTCTTGAAAACTGCACATACTTGAATACTGCACATACTTGAATATTGCACATACTTGAATACTGCACATACTTGAATACTGCACATACTTGCATACTGCAAATACTTGAATACTGCACATACTTGAATACTGCACAAACTTGAATACTGCACATACTTGAATACTGCACATTCTTGCATACTACACATACTTGAATATTGCACATACTTGAATACTGCACATNGACACACTTATTAAAATTTGAATGGGTTGTGTTCACTGTTCATTTCAAACTTGCGATATAAAAAGCTATAATATAAGTTTGAAAACTGAGTTGCTTCTAAGATTATGCAATGGCGAACAAATTCAGTGCCTTCAGCGCTTTGATTTGCATTTACTACAGTATGGTGTTTTAACTTTCATCATCACATCTCTCTTGCACCTATACTGCCAAAAACAAGGGTGAAAACGAAAGCAGAGCAGAGAAAGTAGATCCAGTACATTCTTTAAATAGATGGTCGAGAGACTTAGCATTTAAAAATGAACTGACATAAACAATTCAAATACAGTGTATTTAAATAAATAAATAACACATATATGTGAAAAACAAATTAAATACAAATAAAAAAGGAAATATTTTAATTTCAAAACATTTTCTTTAACATAAGAAAACATATTGATTTTGAATACAATGTAAGGATGCAACAAAATATCTGTATAAGGGTATACTGGGGCTTATCGCAATACAGAATTATTTATTATACACTATTATTATAGATAATAGAATGTTACTTTGATCTGGTCGAACTCTTGCGCCTTGGACACGAGAGCAAATATGTCTGCCTCTGTCATCACTGTCTTCAGGTACTCATTGATAACCTGGGGGAGAAATAACACTCATACAGGAAAAATACTGGTTCAACCCATTTATGCCTAGTGGACTCTCCCATCCTTCAAAATTGGATCAATTTATTTCCAAAATTAGGGATGTCTGGTATATTTATTTCTATTTTTAGAATATTTCTTACAGAAAATCGTTTAAGCAAACAGCGCAGACCCCGATGAGACGCCGCATTATGCGGCGTCTCATCAGGGTCTACCCTATTTGCAAAGGCCTTTTTTCTAGACGCTAGGCATAAATGGGTTAATAATATCCTTATCATTGAATCAAAGATTGTGTAATTAAATTGGCAAACATGACACACACAATTATTGAGATTGGGGGAGGGGGAATTTATTGAACTTTATGTGTAGATTATTATAAGAAAAGATGGAGCTTGTATATATAAATTATACACATGTTTATAATAATCAACTGCTGGCTTTCTGTCTAACCATGACAAAAAAATGTGTTAACTCTTTGAGCGCTGGAACCGGATTTTGAAGGCCTTTGCAAACAGTTTGGATCCAGATGAGATCCTCATCAGGATCCAAACTGTTTGCTATTCTGATAGTATTCTTTGAAAAAAAATGAAAGAAAATGCTAATTTTAGAAATTTAGCAGACAACATTTTAGCAGACGACAAATTTCCCAGCATGCAAAGGGTTAAGATCATAACACAATGTACCCATTTAACTCACAACATTTAAAGCGAAATAGTACAGGTATTATTATGTGAACGGAGTACCTTACATTTTATAAAATAACAGACTACCAAACCTTACATTAAGGACTGTTTTGTTGTTTTAATTTCTTAAATTCACATACATACGTTAGTTTTAGGATGCCATGTAAAGAAACCAAAACATGTCGCATAAGAGACTTCATATAGGACTGTTTCTAAAAATGTCTTAAATTCAAATGCGTACACAATTTTTAGGATGCCATATCAAGAAACCAAAGCATGCCCCCTACCTCCACTGTGTCAAACTTGACATAGAAATGACTGGCCACCCTTCCCTGGTCTGTGGAATGGAAGTACCCCGTATTTTCATCGAACCGGATCATCTTAGCGTGGTCCAGTTTTCTACCAGCGTTGACAACGAGGTCATGCCGATACACCTGGAGCGTCGGATCATCCTGGACCATCGCGTAGGGGACGCCGTACACCAGCGGGTTGATCGTGAGACGCACGTACAGGTACGTGTAACTCAGCCACCGCACCGCCTCCTCTATGTTGGTAACTGTGCCCAGGGAGATCTGGGAAGAATAAGAGATGTTTGTAAAATTTGACTGTAGCCCGGAAATGCTGACAAGTTGTCAAAATGTGAAATTGTTAAAAGATTTGTTAATTTTACAGGTTCCTGTGACCTTGACCTGTTGGTGTTCATTGGAGCAATTTGAATTGATATTACAATGCCATATTTCCCCCATCTAGAACCAACTTTTCAGAAACAGAAATTTCTGAGAATAAGACTTCAGTAAAGTATCATACATATAACATTTTTTTTTTATGAATGTGTCGTATTCTGAGAAAACTGGGCATAATGCTTGTGCGTAAATTGTCATCCCAGTCCGCACAGGCTAATCAGGGATGACATTTTCCGCTTTTATGGAATTTTTCGTTTAAATGAAGTCTCTTCTCAGCGAAAATCCAGTTAAGATGAAAGTTCATCTGTGCGGACTGCACAGGCTAATCTGGGATGACACTTTACGCACATGCATTTTGCCCAGTTTTCTCAGAACGCGACACAAATTAGCAACTTGCCATTTTAGTGAAAAGTCATTTCAGTTACCAGTTTATATGGATACAAAAGTAACCCTTTACTGTTTTGAGCATTTAAGAGGGCAACAATGTAACAATTTTGGGCAAAGGGCCACCAAAAAACAGTTGAGAAAAAAAGTCCAGCAAACCTCTGCATTAAGATTATCCGCCAGACTGTTGGTGAACTGACTCTCGATAGGGTTCTGTCGGGTCATCAGGGACAGGTAGTGTGACAGTTTGTCATGGGTAGAGATGATCGTCCCGTGTCCAAACGTGTCATACTGGGGTCGACCGGCGCGTCCAAAGATCTGCATCACGTCTAGGATACCCAGGTCGACAAAGGAACCTTTCTTGGCATCGTAGATTTGTGTCCCCTGAAAACATGCGTTTGATCAAAATTAGAGGTCAATTACAATAACTTTTAAACCTACTTAAATACTCTTTAACATCGCCATCTTAATTAAAACTTTGTCAACAGGAAAGGACATAGTTGCTAAAAAATTCCCAATTAAGCCTTTGAGCGCTGGAACCGGATTTTGAAGGCCTTTGCAAACAGTTTGGATCCAGATGAGACGCCACAGAACGTGGCGTCTCATCAGGATCCAAACTGTTTGCTATTCTGATAGTATTCTTTGAAAAAATTTGAAGAAAATGCTAATTTTAGAAATTCAGCAGATGACATTTTAGCAGATGACAAATTTCCCAGCATGCAAAGGGTTAAGCTTACAGATCTAAATTATACATAACAAATGTAAATATTAAGATTATCTAAAATAAGTTTGTGATTTTCAAGTATTGATGTATTCATTTTCATCAGCAAGCTGACAGGAAGCTTGTAATATTAACTTTATATACATTTTAATTGAATGGAAAGTTAGCTTATTTGGCCCTTTGTAATCAATTTTTAAAACAGTAAACAGAAAATTATGCAAGTTGAAATAAAATTCCTAGATTTATCATTTCCATTTATCATTGAGTGAGAATCAAGTACATCAATAAATGGGTTGTTAGTTTATGGCTGTATTTAATATATTCATGTAACACAAACCAGATTTGGACAAGATTAAGAACTCCAGGATATATCATCAGGCATACATTCCATAACAAAAAACATACCAACACCACAAAACCGGGTTTTCATAACATTTAAGAAAATAATCAAAATAATTGTGCATTATCAAGCTAGGTCTGCATGTAAGCTTCTTACACACATACTTTCATCCTTCAATGTCTTCATCACTCATTACACTCAAGGTATTAAAGCACTGACATTAAAATAGACAATTTAATGAAACAGAGAGCTGTGCAATGCAATCAATCAACATCACCTTATCCTACGAAAATAATAAAAGGGATGATATTATTGTTGCTAACTATTTTAAATCATTTTTTTATTTCAAACATTTATCTGAAAAGTAAATGAAAGGAAAACAAAACCTAACAAGCTAGATCTTCGTGCAAACTTACTTCAACACCTCCTTCCAAATTCAAGTTAGAGTGCAGAACACAGTTGTTCTATTTGGGTGAAAGGTGACCTTGACCTTTAATCAACTGGTCCCAAATGCGATCCAAAGCTGAATCTGCACCTCAGAAACCAACACACAGAATTTCAGAACAATATCTGCATCCAAACTCAGTTATTGAGCAAAGATGCTTTTTTTCTATTTTTAGTAACAGTGATCATTACCTTAGCCTGATGACCCTTATGCAATGCCATGTTAGGTTTTCATTTCTAATTCCTACACAGTGACCTTGACCCACATGCCTCAAATACAACAATACTTGTCTGTATGCAAGCTTATTGTATCTTAAGTTTCATTAAAATTGGTCAACAAAAACTGAAGTTATTGACCAGAAACCACTTGTTTGACGCTTTCCCCACACCTGCACACCCACTTTCCCATCATACCCCAATCTCATAACCAAGATTTTCAACTTTGTTAAAAACCTGGTGAAAAATCATGCGCACCAATAAACCCACCATACCTTAATAACAACAGCGTGCGCAGGCAGGTTGACACCCCAGGCGAGGGTTGCCGTGCACACGAGGACCTTGATGTGTCCCGCAGCGAAGTACTTCTCCACGAGGTTACGGTCTTGACGTAGCATGCCCGCGTGGTGGATACTGAAACCATCAGCAAACAGCTCCTTTAGCTGCTTGTTCCTGGACTTCATCACCTGCGATGAAATTAGTCGCATTCTGAGAAAACCGTGTTCTCGGGGAAACTTTGCTTAATGCATGTGCGTTAATTGTCGCCCCAAATTAGCCTGTCCAAATTAGCCTGTGCTGTCTGCATGGAATTTTTCGTTTAAATGAAGTCTCTTCTAAATGAAAGTCCAGTTTAAGAGGAAAGTGTCATCCCTGATTATCGTGTGTGAACTGCACATGCTGATCTGGGATGACACTAAACGAACATGCATTAAGCCCAGTTTTCCCAAAACGCGGCTCATTTTATTGAATAGGCATAGAATCAAAGGACTCTTAAAATATTTTGATCAAAAACGTAAAAACAAAACTACAACCAGCCTGCTTGGGGTATAGGAATTTGAACACTTTAATCACATGTCCTTATAATACAAGTATGTCAAAATTGTAAAATTCAAATTATATTTGTGTACTGACTTAATATAATTCTTTTACACCAAAGTAACACCATAACCAATGTTTTTAAAAAACACATGACTGCAATGGCGTTTGCAGCTACAATAATAATTATAGCATATAAGTGAAATTAAATCATTGACATATAATTATTTGTTAAACAATGTCGCATCCTAAGTCTTTCGTGGAATCTGGAGTAGCATTATTCAGTAAAAAAATACAAATGATCCTCACTCTTGGAAAAAGGGGCATAACAAATGTGCATAAAGAGTCTCCCCAGATTAGCCTGTGCCTGCCATCCACAATAAGGGACAACACTTTCTGCTTTTATTGAATTTAATTTTTTGTTGAAAGAAAGCCTCTTCTTAACAAAAATCATACTGCACAGGCTTATATGGGACAACACTTTACACACATGCATTAAGCCCCTTTTTCCCAGAGTGAGGCTCAAATTATCGATTAACCATCTTACATTGTTTGTAGCATCGCCCAGTGACCCCGACTGCTCGGGCAGGAAGAGCATGATGTCCCCGTTATTCTTTGCCTGGTCTCTTAGCACGGACGCCGTCCGCACGGTCTCGTTTCGCGCATGGACAAACACCATCACCTGGTAGCCACGCTTGACTTGGTACAGCACCTTCTCATAGCAGACTGTGTTGAAGTCTTGTAGCTGCTGAACACGGTTCAATGCCTTGATGCCTGCAATATAAAGAAGTGAAAATCAAGGTCAAACCAAAAGGATAACAATAGGGGCCTATATTGGGAACCTTGTTACACACAAGCCAGAGAACCGTTCAAAATTGAAGGACAGAGTTTGAATGATTAAGAAAATTGAAGCGCAGTGCAAAACATATGAAGAAAGTTTTAACTTTCACTTTAAGCTGTATCAATCAACTTTGTTTAAAATGTACAGCTCTGATGTCTGCAACATAATAGGAAGCGATTTCAATATTCCATATCATCGACAAATCCATTAGGAAAATGTTGATGCAAAGGAACCTTAAATAGCGCTATAGTATACAATTGAATAACCAGGAACTGGCTATAGTATACAATTGAATAACCAGGAACTGATATTTAGTTGCATTTCAAAGTTTTGAGTAAAGTTTGTAAGAACTAAATTTTCTTCACAGCTGTTTATTGGTGTTTAAACACTTATCAGTTAAATTTCACAGCCAGACATAATAACAGCATAGAGGTGACAAACTGTACTGTTATCATTATGTGTTGTTGACGATGTACATTGAACAAGTCGAAATAAACTGTCTGTTTGTCTGTCTGTCTGTCTGTCTGTCTGTTTGTCTGTCTGTCTGTCTGTCTGTCTGTCTGTCTGTCTGTCTGTGTTTATCATGGATTAACATGTTTTTGTGAAAATATTTCCATTTCAACATGTTCTAAAACAGGATCAAGGTTGAGTCACTCAAAACTTTAATGGCCTGATAAGTTTACGACTATCAAAATTTGGATCAAATTATTATGCATATTAGAATTAAAAACTTTGGATTATGTTTTCATTGTAATCAATCAAGTATGCTCAAATAATCTGTAATGGTTTGATAACACTGGTCCTTATTTTATTTGTTTGATTAAAGTCTACAGTTCACAGGCCAAATAAATGTTTGGTTTCAAAGAAGTCTTTTTTTAGCCTAAATCCACTCTAAGCTGAAAGTGTCGTCAGTGACTAGCCTGTGAGGACTGCACAGGCGACTAGCCTGTGTGGACTGCCAAGGTTAATCTGGGACGACACTTTACGCACATGCATTAAGCCCAGTTTTTCCAGAACGAGACTGAATTATGAATAGCTTTGATCCTTAACCCTTTGCATGCTGGGAAATTTGTCGTCTGCTAAAATGTTGTCTGCTGAATTTCTAAAATTAGCATTTTCTTTGATTTTTTTTTCACAGAATACTATCAGAATAGCAAACAGTTTGGATCCTGATGAGACGCCACGTTCTGTGGCGTCTCATCTGGATCCAAACTGTTTGCAAAGACCTTTAAAATTCGGTTCCAGCGCTCAAAGGGTTAACATACCAATGAAAGTCATTCCGAGAGGTACGGGTCTGAACCGCCCATCGAAGAAGAACAGCCCCAGTCGAGGGTTCACGTGCAGGAATCTGGCCACATCCAGGTAGTTGGGTAGTGTGGCAGAGAGACCCACGATACGGATCATGCTCTGGGAGGTCTCCACCTGGAATACAGAATTATGAAAATGGTACTTTTGTTTATTACAATTGTTTATTAGTGGCACACTAATACAATAATTATGACCAAATTTGTTACTAATATAGATGACAAGTTAAATATGTTAAGCAAATGAATAGAATAACAGAAATTGACTAATCATAGATTTCAATATTGACTTTAGAAAATGGCATTTTTATTTGTTAAGACTGTTTATTAGCAGAAAACAAATAAACAATCAGAATCCAATTCGTTCCTATTATAAAAGACATGTTAAATATATCAAGGAAACAAATGTAATTACAGAAATAAATTATCATAGAATTTCTACATATTAGTACAAAGCATTTATGGTTATTTCAAAATTTGCTTTATAATTTTAACTGCCAAATATGATTGCCTTATGATTCAGGCCAGTGGATTAAGCCTGGGCTTTTTTCTTTTAATAAAAGAGGCTACTATAAGATGTTGCTACCACTGAAAAATGTCTTTAAGGTAATGCAGTGTCCCAGAAAATGCCCATCCTGATAAGGTGTAAACGAAAAATTATTTAATCAATTAATTGTGACGACTGCATCCGCACCCAGTACCTGTAAAAGTGTTCTCACCAATCTGCGCGTCACCACGTCCCACTTCTCCGGGGTCGTCACCATCATCTGATGCATTTTAATAAATCATTGAATTCCCCGAACTTTAAGACTTGTTGTTTAATACTCTGCGCGTTAAGGCTGTCATACCAAACTCAGTCAGGTCACTGTGGTGTCATGGATACAATGTCCGTGTAGCGACCGGTTCGATCGCGACTGTTTGAGCGTTCTTTACATCTCCCCCAAGACATCATGTACTGGTTCTACCCAGGAAACCGACTCAAAATCGTTACAATAAGCTTTGACTTTCAATGCAATGGACCTTAAAAAATAGGTTAAGACTCAACTAAACTTAGGCAATATTGGCCTGAGAGCTTCTTTTCAATGCATGAGTAGCAAACTCTTTTCTTGTTGTCTTTAATACTACTGTATATTTCAAACAAACAATGCCCTACAACTTGAAGCGTTCAGTTCGCGACAGACATCTTGACGCAATGACAGGTACTTTAATTGACACAGGTGCAAGTAGAAAAGCCATATCAGCAAATCTTCAGTCTATGCAATCTTAAAAAATCCATAATCAGAAAACAAACAGTTTTGTTACTTTTTTTAGCACGGTATGAAATAATAAATAACTTTACTCCATCAGTCCCACAATTTCACCATTAACTTGGCAGAGATGATAATACATCTACCATATATGAGTGAGCATTCAAACAGTTCTTCATATACACCTCTTTATTCCCAGAAAATATACAGGTCTATATTTAAAAACAAGCTATTGCCAAGCTATGATTCCCCTACCGGCTCTTTTTTTTATATATATATTTGTTGCCATAGCAACCAGAATTTTTGACGTAGGAACAAAATGAAATGACGTGCATAATCTCCATATTGCCATCTGTCCATGTTTCAAGTTTCGTCAAAAAATTAGAAGAACTTTTAAAGTTATCGCAGGATCGAGAAAAGTGTGACAGACAGTCTGACGGACTGACTGACTGACGGACAGAGCGCAAACCATAAGTCCCCTCGGGTGAAACCGGTAGGGGACAATAACATGATTCNTTCTTTGATTTTTTTTCAAAAAATACTATCAGAATAGCAAACAGTTTGGATCCTGATGAGACGCCACGTTCTGTGGCGTCTCATCTGGATCCAAACTGTTTGCAAAGGCCTTCAAAATCCGGTTCCAGCGCTAAAAGGGTTAACATACCAATGAAAGTCATTCCGAGAGGTACGGGTCTGAACCGCCCATCGAAGAAGAACAGCCCCAGTCGAGGGTTCACGTGGAGGAATCTGGCCACATCCAGGTAGTTGGGTAGTGTGGCAGAGAGACCCACGATACGGATCATGCTCTGGGAGGTCTCCACCTGGAAAAGTTTTTAAAACAGAATTACGAAAATGGTACTTTTGTTTATTACGAATGTTTATTAGTGGCACACTAATACAATAATTATGACAACGTTTGTTACTAAGATAAATGACAAGTTAAATATGTTAAGCAAATGAATAGAATAACAGAAATTGACTAATCATAGATTTCAATATTGACTTACGAAAATGGCATTTTTATTTGTTAAGACTGTTTATTAGCGGAAAACAAACAGACAATCAGCATCAAATTCGTTCCTATTATAGAAGACATGTTAAATATATCAAGGAAACAAATGTAATTACAGAAATAAATTATCATTGAATTTCTAGATATTAGTACAAAGCAATTATGGTTATTTCAAAATTTGCTTTATAATTTAAACTGCAAAATATTGCCTTATGATTCGGGCCAGTGGATTAAGCCTGGGCTTTTTTCTTTTTATAAAAGAGGCTTCTACAAGAATTTTTTTTACCACTGAAAAATGTCTTTAAGGTAATGCAGTGTCCCAGAAAATGCCCAACCTGATAAGGTGTAAACAGACAAATTATTAAATCAATTAATTGTGACGACTGCATCCGCGCCCAGTACCTGTAAAAGTGTTCTCACTAATCTCTCAATAATAGCCCCCCCTGTTGTCATGCACCTTGTCTATGCAGACGTAATTTCCCACATAATTTGAGTTAGATACAATACCTGTCTTAGTGTCCTGGCCACAAGGCTCTCAATGACTGCCCCCCTGTCATCATGCAGCAGATGCACCTCGTCAATGATGAGCAGCTTCACAAGCTGGGCCAGCGCCACGTCTCCAGTACTCTTGCGCGTCACCACGTCCCACTTCTCCGGGGTCGTCACCATCATCTGATGCATTTTAATAAATCATTGAATTCCCATAACTTTAAGACTTGTTGTTTAATACTCTGCGCGTTAAGGCTGTTATACCAAACTCAGTCAGGTCACTGTGGTGTCATGGATACAATGTCCGTGTAGCGACCGGTTCGATCCCCACTGTTGGAGCATTCTTTACATCTCCCCCAAGACATCATGTACTGGTTCTACCCAGGAAACCGACTCAAAATCGTTTCAATAAGCTTCGAATTTCAATGCAATGGAGCTTAAAAAATAGGTATAGACTTAATTAACTTAGGCAATATTGGCCTAAGAGCTTCTTTTCAATTCATGAGTAGCAAACTCTTTTCTTGTTGTCTTTAATACTACTGTATATTTCAAACAAACAATCCCCTACAACTTGAAGCTTTCAGTTCGCCGCAGACATCTTGACGCAATGACAGGTACTTTAAATGACACAGGTGCAAGTAGAAAAGCCTTATCAGCAAATCTTCAGTCTATGCAATCTTTAAAAATCCATAATCAGAAAGTAATCAACAAAGTTTTGTTACTTTTTCTAGTACGGTATGAAATAATAAATAACTGTACTCCAACAGTCCCACAATTTCACCATTAACTTGGCAGAGATGATTATACAACTACCATATATGAGTGAGCATTCAAACAGTTCTTCATATACGCCTCTTTATTCCCAGACAATATACAGGTCTATATTTAAAAACAAGCTATTGCCAAGCAATGATGTCCCCTACCGACTCTCTTTTTTTTTTTAAATATTTGTTGCCATAGCAACCAGAATTTTTGACGTAGGAACAAAATGAAATGACGTGCATAATCTCCATATTGCCATCTGTCCATGTTTAAAGTTTCATAAAAAAATTAGAAGAACTTTTAAAGTTATCGCAGGATCCAGAAAAGTGTGACAGACAGACTGACGGACTGACTGACTGACGGACGGACGGACAGGGCGCAAACCATAAGTCCCCTCCAGTGAAACCGGTAGGGGACAATAACATGATTCCACTCTTTGTAATCAGTTCAATAAGAGGTGCTTATAAATTGATGAATACATGTAATAAGTCAAGTCAATTAATTGGCAAATACATAAGTACATACCTAAACAACATACATAAGACATGTTATGGCGGTAAGAATATATAAATGTAATCTTCAATTGTTTTTATTTTACTACCATGTGTTTGCAGTTACATGAATCAATTATTCCAAGCTTATATTATTTTTTGTAGAAAGAAACCAAAGAATATTATGGAATAAAATCAACACCTACCTGCGTCTTGAGAATTTCAGACTTTGTAAGGGACATGTCTCCCGTCAGTTCTCTCACAGAGATTCCCAGGGGCTCGAGGCGACTGCCAAAGTTACGAACCATCTCAGCAGCCAACGCTTTCATAGGTGCCACATAAATAATCTACAAGATGACCACAATAACATCATGACTATAAATGATCAACACAAATATTCTCTAAAAGGCACAAAGAAACATATAATCAGTAAATTCCACAACAAAACCTGTATTCGGTTGTTGTATTAAAAGACAAAATGTAAACAGTATCGTATTCATAACACCATACAATTTGGAAAAAAATAATCAACTAATCAACAATTCTAAAAATGATCTTTGGTCATAAATGCAAATTTAGTTTTTGACCATAGGTATTTATACACCATTTTTGCCATACGAGATTACAGTAAAATCCTTTTTTTACTTATAATAATATGTTTTGAAGAACCTGAGAGCTTATTAAACAAAGGGTAATTACTACTAAATAGATGTCTGAACCGTTTTAAACAAGCGATTCTTATACTTAAGAATAAAGAATAGACTTATATTAGAGACATCTTACTTCAGAGTTTGAATAAATACGGGCTATCAATTTAACTTATGTCATGAGCACACTGTTCTATAAGAAATCAAATTTAATATGTTAAATGTCAAGTTAGACTCAACAATAAACCATTTTTAGAACATCACATTTTTAGTATATTCTTTATTCTTAGACTTAAGGCTAAGAAATTGGCTGGTGAATGCAAGCCCTGGTTAAGAGATTTTTGTATTGTGCATTTACTAGCAACAGTTATTTTTTGTTTTTGACAAAATTAGCCAGCTAAAAAGGCATTGAAATTGAATTGAAATATGCAAACAGGAGTCCCACCTTAAACTCGTCTTTCTTGATCACTCCTTGTGAGATGTGCTGCTTGATCTCGTGCAGTATCGTCAACATGGCGATATTTGTTTTACCCGCACCAGTCGGCGCGCAAATCAGCAGGTTCTCGTTCGTTTTGTACGCTGTCTCAAACACCACAGTCTGGATTCTGTTTAGCAATTTGGTACCCTTGAAAGCCACTTTGGCTATCTGAAATGTTATAAACCAGACTTCTTTTATGTTATCACTTGTCAAACTGGTACAAAAAGGATATTTATGATTGAAGGTCAACACAATCAATTTCTGAGAAGTGGTAATACATGTACACATAAAACAAACAATCTCTGTCCTTTTAAATGATGAATTCCAGAATATTGATTCTTTGTACATTTATCATAAAATGCAGATGCATAATATTACCACCTTAGTATTACAAACCATAGCGTAACAAAAGTATTAACATACTTTTACAATTAAACAAGTACATACTGATCCACGTTTTTTCGGATTGCTACTAACAATATGCTGTGACATTTATTACAAGGTCAAATTACTTCTTCCTCAATTAAACACCAATGAGAATGCTACCGAGTTTTTATTAGACAGGTAGACATGAAAATCACCTAGTTTTTTAAATTGTTTTCATATATATTCCTATTAGTACATTATATTTTCTTAAGTTTTGTGAACAGCAAATAGGTGAGATACAACATAAGACATTCTTACGTTGTCCAGTTGGTCTATTGAAGCAGGGCCTAAAAACCATTCTTTGGTGTAGCCGAATATCGGCTGCTTCCCCAACCGAAATAACCACTTTTTTTCCCCAAATGGAACTCAAAAACTCCNTACGCTGTCTCAAACACCACAGTCTGGATTCTGTTTAGCAATTTGGTACCCTTGAAAGCCACTTTGGCTATCTGAAATGTAATAAACCAGACTTCTTTTATGTTAGCACTCGTCAAATTGGTACAAAAAGGATCTTTATGACTTAAGGTCAACACAATTGAATTTATGAGAACTGGTACTACACATAAACAAAATAATCTCTGCTTTTTCAATTGAACAATTTTAGAACTGTTTCTTCGTAAATCTGTCATAAAATGCATATGCATAATATTACCACCTTAGTATTACAAACAATAGTGTAACAAAGTATTAACCCTTTGAGCGCTGGAACCGGATTTTGAAGGCCTTTGCAAACAGTTTGGATCCAGATGAGACGCCACAGAACGTGGCGTCTCATCAGGATCCAAACTGTTTGCTATTCTGATAGTATTCTTTGAAAAATAATCGAAGAAAATGCTAATTTTAGAAATTTAGCAGACAACATTTTAGCAGACGACAAATTTCCCAGCATGCAAAGGGTTAACATACTTTTACAATTAAACAAGTACATACTGATCCACGTTTTTTTGGATTGCTACTAACAATATGCTGTGACATTTACTACAAGGTCAAATTACTTCTTCCTCCATTAAACACCAATGAGAACGCTACCAAGTTTTTATTAGACAGGTAGACATGAAAATCACCTAGTTTTTTAAATTGTTCTCATATATATTCCTATCAGTACTTTATATTTTCTTAAGTTTTGTGAACAGCAAATAGGTGAGATACAACATAAGACATTCTTACGTTGTCCAGCTGGTCTATTGAAGTTAAGTGAAGTAGTGTGAACAGTAAATAAGTAAGATACAGCACAACGCATTCTTACGTCGTCCAGTTGGTCTACTCGGACCCGTTCCTCCCCCACATGGGTGGGTGCAGCCTCGCTGGGTGGGATGGTCACCTCCTCATACACCTTGTTATTCTCTCGGGTCAGCGAGTCTGGCAACACCATCTGGGGACAATATCATACAAAATCCTGAGCATTGTCCTTTTTAAGATCTTAAGGCAAATGGATCTTAACTAACAATGGCATATTCTAAGATCACAACAAATGAAAATCATGCCAAATATGTAAATCAAATTATTCTAAATAGGAATAGCAATTTTATTTGTTTATTTTTTCAAAAAAGCATTATACAAATTTATCAAAATTCTTGTTATTTACAAAATGAACATTTGAACTATGTTTTCCAGAAGTATTAGAACAATATCATGTCATTGTAAGCCTAATTTGAAATATGCCAGTTATGGATATTAATTGAGCTTCGCTCATGGAAAATGGGGTTGTGTTATCCCAGAGCAGTCCGCACAGGCTAATCAGGAATGACACATTCCGCCTGAACTGGATTATAAGAGACTTCCTTTAAAGGAAAAATACCATAAAGGTGGAAAGTGTCGTCCCTTATTAGCCTGTGTTGACTGCACAGGCTAATCTGGGACGACACTTTACGCACATGCATTATACCCCGTTTTCCCAGAGCAAAGCTCAATGGTACACAAGCAATTTTGGTCTACTGAATATGTAGAGAGTGTTTAAACAACAGATTATTTTTGTTAAAAAGCCAAAGAGAACACTTCCACTTCATACCTTAACACCGCCAATAAAAGCAGACGACAATCTGGCCTCCTCCATCTGGTCATACACGTGTGGGTATTTCTCTCGCTGTCTGTCTCTGTCAGTGCCACTGCGCCCGGAGAACTTGGGGGCCTGGGATGCAAGCTGTAGGGCGGCCTCCCTGCAAAATGTTTGAAAATTAAAAATGGAGTTGTTTCCGGAACCCACTTGCCAAACGAAATGGCTCTCTGGCGGCCATGTTTTTCAACCAACCAGAAGAATTTTCGAACTCGACTAAAAAGTCATAAGAACAAGTGTTCTGACTAAGTTTCATTTAGATTGCACAAAAAATGTTACTTTTAGAGTGTTAACAAAGTTTCACTAAAGCCATATAAGGAAAAATGTCCCGCCCCTGACGGCCATATTGTTTTGCAACCAACCGGAACCATTTTCAAACTCAACCAAGCTATCATTAGAGCAAATGTTCTGACCAAGTTTCATAAAGATTGGACTATAACGGTATATGTGACTTCTAGAGTGTTAACAAAGTTTTACTATAGCAATATAAGGAAAAATGCCCCTCCCCCAGGCGGCCAGGTTTTTCAACAAACCGGTACCATTTTGGAGCTTTGCCCAGATATCATTAGAACAAATGTTCTGACCAAGTTTCATGAAGATTGGACTAAAAATGTGACTTCTAGAGTGTTAACAAGGTTTTAATATAGCCATATAAGGAAAACTGCCCCGCCCCCTGGCAGCCATGTTTTTCAACAAACCGGAACCATTTTCGAATTAGTAAAAGATATTATTTGGACAAATGTTCTGACCAAGTTGCATAAAGATTGGACTTAAAATGTGACTTCTAGGGGCTAAACAAGGTTTTACTATAACCATATAAGAAATAATGCCCTGCCCCCATGCAGCCATGTTTTTCAACAGACCGAAACCATTTTCAAACTCATCCAAGATATCATTACACGTAATGTTCTGACTAAGTTTCATGAAGATTGGACAAAAAATGTGACTTCTAGAGTGTAAACAAGGTTTGACTATAGCCATATTAGGAAAACTGCCACGCCCACTGGCAGCCATGTTTTTCAACCAACCAACCGGAACCATTTTGGAGCTCGTCCAAGATATCATTGGGACACTTGTTCTGACCAAGTCTCATGAAGATTGGACAATAAATGTGGCCTCTAGAGTGTTAACAAGGTAAATGACGACTCACGATGGACGACGGACAAAAGGCGATCACAAAAGCTCACCATGAGCACCTTGTGCTCAGGTGAGCTTAAAAGTGCACAAATATTTGATGCTAGACCATTTCAATTCCACACTTATTAACAACCAATCAAAACGCAGCAATCATTCACCTCTGAGCCCGGAGTTCTGAGGGGACAAAGTTTAATTCACTTGAGTTCTCTGGCCCGGCTCCACCTTTTTGCAGCTTTTTCTCCTCACGACGAAGCTGTTTCAGAATTGCCTTCTCCTGCTCTGACTAGAAACATTCAGGCTAAGAAATGTCTAATTCATTTAAATTTAACATGTTATATTGTCATAAGGGCTTCATGAAGTATTTGTGATGGCAAATTGATAATTTATATGAAAAACAAGAGATGTGTTTGTCAGAAACACAATGCCCCAAACTGCGCCACTTTCATTTGGTTTTTTTACCTTTGACCTTGAAGGATGACAGACCAAAAACAATATACCCCCTTTTTAAGAAAAAGGGGGCATTAAAATTATTATTTTTTAGTGTTTTTGACGGTTGTCATTTTGGGTATTAACAAAGTAATGTCACTTCATGAGGTGTTTCTAAGAAATATGAAAATAACAATTAATATTAGGTAAGGGCATTATACAGATAGGTTTATCTCAGTGGAGCTTAACAAACATATGCTTAAACCTTGGACAATATGTTCCATGTCCGATTCCAAACATATGCGCTTAGATCTGTCTGTATTCAGCGTTGACCTAGTAATCTTATCACCCCATAATTGATGACCATCTTAATGTATAAATTGAATGAAATAATATACATCAAATACCGATACTTCATGAAAATAAATAAAATGGGGTCAGTGTAGAATACCCCTGTTTGTAGTATTCAAAGTTGAAATATAACTATGTTTATCAGAAAGAGTGCTATCTCCATCAATTTAGGTGTGATGATGAAACAAGTATCAGCCTCTTTGAGAACACAATCTAAAACCTTATTTAACCACACAAATGGAGTACCCTCATTCATATTGAACCAGTATTATAAAATTTGCTTAAAGCCTTTTTTGCTGCGAGGTTAGCCCCATAATGACTGAATGCACAAATTTAGTAAACCATATCTAGGTCAAGCAATTAAAGTATCATTAATTAAATTAGTATGAGGCTAAGACAATACCTGAATCACAACTTGGCAGCCATATGCTGGTTTACTAGAACCCTCTAACTTGGGTCCTGAAAAAGTAAAGTATTAAATTTTGTCACATCTGAGCTCACTGTGATGTATGTGCATTCATGAAATGTTTAGTAAGCATAAAATGTTAGAAGGTAATAACTGAAATTCATGTTGTTTAACTAGGTCATGATGTCAGTCCATACACTCTTACAAGGAATTGACCTGAATATCTTGTGCTTTAACAAGGAAATGATCCAGCTTGTGGGCTCTTACTATAAAATGACAAATTTATATTCCTATTATAAGGAAATTACTTAAATTCATGTACTCCTACTAGGAAATGACTTAAATGTTTGTGCTCTGAATATGATATTGCATAAATCAATGTTGTTTACTAGAAATTAACAAATGCATGTGTTCTTACTGGGAAATGACTAAATTTCAGGGCCCTCGATCTGCGTTTTTTGGGGCCGAATATCGGCCCCGTCCCCCATCCAAAAAGTATACTTTTTTCCCCTTTTTTGGAAAAAAAATCCCCCCTTCCTTTATAGAAAAAAGTGTCTGACGATTATTTATCTCAATTTTATTTCAAGTACATATATTCAAATATACTTAATTATGAAACAAGAGGGCCATGATGGCCCTGAATCGCTCATCTTTTACTAGACTTGACCCGGTGACCTAATTTTTGACCCCAGATGACCCATATATGATCCAAAATCGTTATTATCAACATTCTGACCATATTTCATTAAGATCAGATGAAAACTATGACCTCTATTGTCTACACAAGGTTTTCCTATGATTTGACCTAGTGACCTAGTTTCTAACCCCAGATGACCCAAATACAATCCCAATCCAGGTGTAATCAAGATAAACATTCTGACAAAGTTTCATAAGATCTGATGGAAACTGTGACCTCTATTGTCTACAAAGGTTTCTCTATGATTTGACCTAGTGACCTAGTTTTTGACCCCAGATGACCCAAATACAATCCCAACGCAGATTTCATCAAGATTAACATTCTGGCCAAATTTGATTAAGATTGGATGAAAACTGTGACCTCTACCATCTACACAAGTTTGTTTTTTTTAACTTTGACCTAGTGACCTAGTTTTTTACCCTAGATGACCCAAAATCGATTCCAACCCAGATTTTAACAAGACAAACATTCTGACCATATTTCATTAAGATCTGATGAAAACTGTGACTTCTTATTGTCTGTGAAGGTTTTTCTATGATTTGACCTAGTGACCTAGTTTCTGACCCCAGATGACCCAAATACAATCCTAATCCAGATTTTATCAAGATTAACATTCTAACCAAATTTCATAAAGATTGAATGAAAACTGTGACCTCTACTGTCTACACAAGGTTTGAGCTAGTGACATAGTTTTTGACCCCAGAAGACCCAACTACGATTCCAACCCAGATTTCATCAAGATAAACATTCTGACTAAATTTCTTAAAGATTGCATGAAATTTGTGACCTCTATTGTCTACACAAGGTTTTTCTATTATTTGACCTAGTGACCTAGTTTTTGACCCCAGATGACCCAAATACAATCCCAATCCAGATTTTATCAAGATACACATTCTGACCAAATTCAAAAAAGATTGGATGAAAACTGTGACCTCTATTGTCTACACAAGGTTTTTCAATTATTTGACCTAGTTTGACCTAGTGACCTAGTTTTTGACCCCAGATGACCCAAACACAATCCCAAAGCAGATTTCATTAAGATAAGCATTCTGACCAAATTTCATAAAGATTGGATGAAAACTGTGACCTCTACTGTCTACACAAACAAATTGTTGACAGACGCACGGACGCACGCATGAACGACGGACATCACAAGGTCACATAAGCTCACCATGTCACTTCGTGACAGGTGAGCTAAAAAAGCAATGAATATAGTTTAATCGGTACAAATGTAGTAATAATACAGTAAGTAAAAAAATCCCCATAAAGGGGAAACGCCGCGAAAATTCCCCCTAATGAGGGACCTGGGCCCCTTCCCCTGATGGCCAGAGAGGGCCCTGACTTTGTGTGCTCATACCAGGAAATGACTTACATGTAAATGCTCTTACTATAAAATCAATGAACTATGTTCACATTCTCTTACTTGAAACAACTTCAAAACATGGGCTTTTATTTGGAAATTACTTAAACTTATATGCTGCTTTATAAGGAAATGACTTAAACATGTTTTTACAAATATATTACATACATTAATCCATGCATGCTTACTGGGCAATGATGACTTTGATGGCTCTGGTTCTTTGGTGGCTGCATACACAAGCTTCTCTCTGTTCCCCAAAAGAGACTGGATCAATTCAAACCTGTCAAACCCTAGCAGTTCAAACAGCTGAAATGACAATTACAATTTTCCACTTTTATTTTATGCTCTCTGGTGGTTTATAGAGAAATATCAGTAAATTCAAACTGATAATTCACTGTTTCAAACAGTGAAAATTTACAGTGAAAATTCTCAATTGATTTCATTGTTTTACCGTATTTATTTTTGGCAAAAATACAAAAATAATCATTTGTGAGCATAAAATAAAAAGAAAATGTGTTGGATTCGGTGGAATATCTATTTTAATTCACTAGTGATCATAGAAAAAAAATAATTCTATGCTCACTCGTTAATTTAAATTGATATTCCACCAAATCCAACAAATATCCTCTCTATAATGATATTCACTTCCCAATATTGACATTCGATCATGTAAATTTTAATAGATCACTTGAATAAATGTTGTCTTTACAATGCTGTTAGGAAGTTATGAACTAAAACTAAAATTAGTGCAATAAAGTCATAAATTAAATTCATCCATACAAATCCCAGCAATTTCTCACATCATTTTGTAGTTCAGAGTCTGACTTCGGAGATGAAAGGAAGTCAAAAATAGTGTTAGACAGATCTTCCACCGTGAGCCCTATCTCTGTGACTCCCGAATAACCATAGTACTTTGCAACTTCCCGCTGAAGCCATGTAGAGTCAAATTCGTTTGATACTGGCGCAATCTTTTGACCACTTGAAGCAGTTTTAGATCCACTCTCACTTGAACTCGCAGTGTAATGTAAATTCATTTCCTTCTTTTCTTCTTCCTCTGATTCTGAACTATATAAATCGTCATCTTTTATTTCCACAGACGGTGAAACAAACTTGAACTCAGTACCGAATTCTTTAACAGACGCTGCGCCATCAGCTTCCTCTCTCTCTTGGTTGCCAAGCAACTCAACAAGGTCGTCTGGCAGCGAGTTAACCAGTCTATTTGTAGTAGAACAAGCTTTTGTGGCAACAGTGGCGGGAAACGGACCGAACACGCTTTTTAAACTATTGGTCTCCTTCTGACCAACTTTGTCAACGTTTTTGAAGATTTTGATCAGGTAGACTGCAGCCCCTTCTGCAACGTCTGCGTCTGCAGTGTCCCCAGCTAATCCAACAACGAAAAATATTGTAATACACCATTCATAGGAATAGCAACTAGAGCTTTGTAACTGAGGTGACGAATACCCCCACATGACGCATTGACACAGAATATTTTGCATATAAAAACGCACAAAGTGACCCCGTGACCTAGTTTTTGACGCCGCATGACCCATATTCGAACTTGACCTAGACATCATCTAGATACATTTTCTGACCAAGTTTGGTGAAGATCGGATGAAAACTACTTGAGTTAGAGAGCGGACAACCAATACGGACCGACAGACAGACAGACCGACCGACCGACAGACAAGCTCATTCCTTTATACCCTCTAAACTTCGTTTGTGGGGGTATAATTAAGTACATGCTTGTTTTACATTACATTTCGGCAGTGATTATGGAAATTATGGGTAATAATGTTCATCTTATGAAATGAATAAATGTTTAATACATGTATATAAAGTTCTTTAAAATAAACAAAGTAAGTTTATAATTATGACTTTTAACTAATTCACAAATTGAAAGCAATATTTTCTTTGACATGTATATGTTATTGCACATAACAGATGTAAAAGTTCCAAATAGCCAGATAGTGCATCTATTAAAACATTGCTCTTAGTGAACAAGTGTTTATCTCTAATGGTGCCATTATTCAGGCATTTTAATTGCTTTGTTCATGATGAAAATGCAACTGAAAAAAAACATTTATTTGTTAGTACAAATCAAACAACATCACAATAAAACTTTACATCTTACCTAGCTGTCTACCACATAGTAGGAGCTCCTTGAATATGTTGTCCAGCTCAGCTGGCTGTAAACTGCTCATGGAACGGATCTTGTCTTGCTGCTTTTGCCAGCTGGATGCTAAATGACACATACAGCTGTCATAGTTACAACTAGTAATAATTATTTATCTTTCCTCAGTGCAACCATTTATAATTTCATTTTATTTACATAAATGTGACCATCATAACTTTATTTTTTTGTAGAATATATTATAAACATATAAATTAATGATGACAGTTTATACAACAATGCAGCTTTATAAAAACAATTTATGCATAGGTATAAATTCTAGATCAGCTGTTTTATAAAATGTGGTTCAACAATCATTAAATCAATTTTGTTCAGTAGTACATTATATTATAATAATTCCAAAAGGAAAATATGTCAGTCTAACATAATATATATATATGTACTGCTTAGAAGTTATGGCATAGTATTCCAATTTGTGTTGTTGTATTCATATGTCTGACAGGGACTCATGTTCATATCAACATATAGGAGATTTACGGTTTCAAATGATAGTCAAAGTAAATACTCAACATAATTCCTTAACTTTAAGCAACAATACAAGGTGAATCTCAAAACTCACTTTAATCTCTGACAATTAAAACATCATTTCTCAAAAACCATAAAAAAATATCTTAAAACTGATATGAGTGGTCAGTTTCAATCTATTTTCAACACAATATTGAAAAAAAGAGTGCCGGCATCACGTGCAGTCAAAGTTATCCCTAGTATATATTGCAGTGTACCTTCAACGGTAGTTTTCCTCTTTGTAATAAGCTGTCGTTTCTTGAACAGTTCCCCATCCTCGTGTCTGCCGGGCAGGTCTACCCCAGTGTACACCCTTAAAGCTCCCGATAGCCTTGGTAGATTATTCATCTTTAATGGAGACAATATACATGCACAATCATATTTCAATTTTTTAACAATTTATTATTTTAAATATATAAAATAATGTAATTTCTCCAAGTTAAAAGGCAAACTACAACAATCCAAATTGGCACAGGCAAGTTATGTCCCACTTAATTGTTCAGGAGATTTTAACTCTGTACCTGTAATTTTGTTAAGTTCAAATAAACAAATGTTACCAGGAAGGCAAAAGGGATTTTTGCATTTTCAAATGAAATAATACAATCATGATCAAACACATTTTGTGTATTATTTCATNAACTGTTTAAACGCTTTTAATACTTTACAGTACCATAACTGTAGCCTCTGCAATAAAGATATGTGTCTTTCATGTCACCCGAACTGTTTCTTGAACATTTGATATTTCTCTGTTGTACTCATCGATTCAGCCATTTTTGATTGGACGTGATATTCAATTGTTTTATTTTTTTTTATCTTTAAAGTCCTATGGTTTTTCTTAAGTATACCCCTCTGGATACACACCATTACACCTTTAATTTATGTTTAATAAGTTAAATCTTCACCAGAAATAATATTTCATAGTAATACACCGGTCCATGTTTGTTTGGTTCTATGGCTCTGATTTAGAGTGTACAATGTACTTGGGCTGTTATTGCGGTCAAAAGACACTTCTTGACTTTGAAGAGATAGTTGATGACAATTCGCGATGCTCTCTTGAAAGCCTTAACGGGACTGATTGAAAACTTTGATAAACGCGGTTGTGATCAGATGTATATCGATATTACCAGGATTTTCATCGCCGGAAGTAGATGGGTTTGTAATTTAGAGATGGCAATTCATATTGATATTTGATTCATAATATAATCAGCCAGCTAGAACTGTGTTTGGCTGGCGTATAGTAAACCCCCAGTGCTTTGCATTCACCGTTCCAATGCGGTTATCCCAGATTTGATCACTTATATAGTGTTCTGATCGATGTATTTGTATATCGTTTAGCAATACAACAACACCTATTACGAGAATTGTTCTCCTTGTAATGCATTTAAAGTTTCAGAATAGCTATATTTAATTGACTTCAAAAACAATGTTATTATCCAATCTTTCAGTGTTTAAATTATCAAGCAGAATAATCATAATTACTAACTTTCTTCATCCGGTGTAGGTCGTTGCATAGCGGCACAAAATGTCCGAATGCCATAACCACCATAACAAGTGAACCCCCATTTGTATCAGAAGAAGAGACATATAATATGAGCATCATTACGAGGGCCATTATGTATTGCAAATAACTAAAGTCACATTGCCCAAAAATCAGACTTACGACAAAATCACATGTCTAACAGTAATTCAAATGAATCAAACTTCCCGTCTTGGAGCTGTCGTTTTTTTTCGAAATTTGAAATAAGATTTGTTTCGGTTGTATGGACGCAAAAGCTTAATCACCGAAACAAGACCGTCATAAACATAATATAGAAGTAACCATGATACATATTTTTTATAATTTAAACGATTAATGTTAATGGCTATTGATGGTTTTCAAATATTATTATAATGACTGTTTGTTTCCCATATCAGAAAATAGTTATCGCTTTCATCAAGGATTTAAAGTTAATAATAGTTCCGATATCAGTTCAGAATATATGTCCTTATTTACATTCACACCAAGTAAAACTTCAGCGTAACCAACATATAAGTGAAGTCTTATTGAAGCATTAAAAGTGAGTCTTTTATTTATGGAAAGTGACCATTCGCCAACAGTCCGCACACAAGCTCAAGAACCACTACTGAAATCAAGCGACAAACACACACTTACACATGAATAAATCTGAGGTGACCGACTCGGAACGGACTTCATAGCGTCGGGCCTGAAACCGGCTTTGTTAAGCTCAGATCTCACACTTTGCCAAGAGTTTTTAAAAAAATATTAAATTAAAAATAAACTTATATCATCACACGTCTAAAAAAAAATAATACAACAAAATATGATACATTTCAATTAAATTACAATTGTTATACTCATTTGTTTGATACGACGGTGTTCACAAACGTAAGCCATGATGAGTACAGTGCATTTACGTATTTTCTATAATCTTTCTTATAAACAGGAATTTATTTCGATGACAATTAAATATATTATACTTAATTCATTTTCAGCATTTTCTATATGTTGACATTAGAATACCTTGTCTTGGCTGTTGTCATGAACATGTAACAATAGGCGGAGCATGTTCTATATGTTGACAATATAAAACCATGCCTTGGCTGTTGTCACGAACGTATAACAACAGGCGGAGCATGTTATATATGATGGAAATATAATACCATGCCTTGGCTGTTTTCATGAACGTATAACAATAGGTGGAGCATGTTCTATATGTTGGCAATAGAATACCATGCCTTGGCTGTGTTCACGAACGTATAACAACAGGTGGAGCATGTTCTATATGTTGACAATAAAATACCATGCCTTGACTGTTGTCATGAACGTATAACAACAGGCGGAGCATGTTCTGTATGTTGACAATAGAATACCATGCATTGGCTGTTGTCATGAACGTATAACAATAGGTGGAGCATATTCTATATGTTGACAATAGAATACCATGCCTTGACTGTTGTCATGAACGTATAACAATAGGTGGAGCATGTTCTATATGTTGGCAAAAGAATACCACGCCTTGGCTGTTGTCATGAACGTATAACAACAGGCGGAGCATGTTCTATATGTTGAAAATAAAATACCATGCCTTATCACAAATAACGGACAGTGGTGAAGCAGCTTTTTAATTGAACTAGACTATATTGGTAGCAGTATTGTTGATTTCATCAAAGTGACATTGTAACTAGATAAATATATACCTGAACAGAGGGAATAAAAGTTGTTTTAAAACATGTCTATGTGTACGGGGAAAAATCGTAGATATAACCTTTTTATTGGTATTTGTAAAACCTTAACACTCACTGCATCAAGAAATATCATATATTAAGTCAATTTAATTTGTCATTCATTATGAATAAGTTGAGACAGAACATTCAGAACATTCTTATGGTTATGAAGTAATTGAATATTTATACATTTCATGAAAAATATGTGCTCGCTCGCTCAAACATATACAATAGGAAATCAAAGGTTACTGTTTTATTCACTCTCCTTCTAGATCAATTTTGTTATTGGACAAATATCGATGACAAAGTCTTATATCTGGCGCGGATTTTATTTTGGTGTGGCCTCAGTTTTCAAATAAATGTGAACTGTTTGCTACATGATCAAAATAACCGGAATTGCAATAACGCAGCAACCGTACGATTTACCGTGGCACGCGAACAATTTACAATATAAGAGGCACAACGCCCAAATGCATAAACATCACGGCTAATGTATGTTGCAACATGTTCACGTATTAACCGAATCACATCAAGCACACGTAAAGCCACATTTAAAACATCTAAAAACTCATCTAAACCCACAGGGATACTTTCCCAATACATGCTGATATCTTGGTACCAATACAACAACCAGCCGATCGCCCAATTATTGCAAGTACGACAGCTCCAGCATGTGGTCCAAAAGTCAAGCACTTACTTTGCAATAAAAGGCCTACATATAATCCAATGCAAAGACCACAGATCTTCACACGGATACATTGATCAGGTGAGTAGTGTCTCTGTTCACAGAGAAAAGACGCTCTCAGATAACCAAGAAGGACACAAACGGCAACGCCGGAGCATTTGGGAAATAACTTTCCCAGATTACTCCGTGCCATACCGCCTTCAACATTCATTTCAAGAGCGAAGTATCTTTTCAAAATTATCCGAATTGCAACGACAATGAATTATTTTTGCTCGACGTTATTTTCGTTCCAGTCTCGAAGCAAATTGATAATTTCGAGATAAGCCGTCAACATTTCCACGATGCAAATTATTGATATACACATTCGTTTATCTGTGAGCTGTCTTAACAAGTTTGGCAGTTGACTGCTTTTTGTATGATATCGGATAATAATGTTTAATGTTCTACTAGTGTCTATTATAGGTCTGCAAGCCCAGTCAAAATTTGAAATATCGATCGCATTATTCATAACTGGAATTTGTCCTCGTAAATTATTAGACAGCATTGGGTGTATTTTCGCGGTTTCATCGATTGTGCCAGAAAGCGCGGCACCTACACAGCAGAGGAGACCTTCATTCTGAACCTGTAGTGAAATCATTTTGCTTGTAAACAATTTTTCAAAATAATGTTTAAAAGTAATTCCCCGATAGTTAATTAGGTCTGATATATCCCCACGTTTATGAATATGTATATCATTCCGGATGCCCAGCTGCGGGGAAAACGCTTTTCAATCAATTATGTAGTTAAACAATGTTGCTAACGGCTTGACGATGACATGGGTTGTTTCAGTAAAAAAGTCATATATAAAATTTGCCACGCGCATGAGCTTTATCGTTGTTTAAATGAACTGTCTGTTTCGTTAATGCATTTAACAAAACATCAATCACGCAATTGATGATTAATGTACATTTCAATTATTTGTGTACAATACAAAGTATTTATTTATATACAGTAATACAACATGTCACAAAGTGCTCGCAGTTGCTGAATATAAAATCGTACGATTTTCCAAACGACTTTTTGCTCGTTTCAATACTTCTCGTGGACTCAAAACAGGTCTAAGATAGTGTATTAAGTACAAGCTTCTGTTTCCCTCGCCTGATTGAATGTTTCCGTATTCGACACTGCCATTCAATCCACTTTTTTTGTCAGATAGATGTAGATAATATTATTTGTTCTTCTGTCTATCCGTTTGACGGTAGCGTGGTGATCATAACCGTAATTTTGTGGAAAACAATATGGCTTCCACGCGTCAACCGATCTATGTTATTGATAGTTATGTGAATACGTTTGTTTGGTTCACTACCAAACAATGTCGTTATTTCACCTCGCATTATATATAGTTTAACTGAATTCCTAAAAACTTGTTATAAATGCAAATACTCATTACGTCCACCAGTGTTCGTATTATGCGCAGTACACCATAACATATCTTTTGCTAATGTTATGCACGAATACGCACAAAGCTTGTTGCAAACACATTTACTATTTTCTAAAAATCCTATATCAAAATTTACGTCTGCGTTTCTGTTTTGAATCTAAATAAGCACTTGGTTAAATGAAGCGGTCCTCTTCTTATATTACTTGAGTTACTCTGCCATTATCCCATTGATATTTTCATACAAACACTAATAAATGAAAATTGTATCGAAATCAACCCGAAGAATATGAAGCCACTACCTTGTAGTTATTGGTTTCCTGTCTATGTTTAACGTACATGGTAAGGTTTCTGATAGTGTAGTTGCAGCCAGATAATTAGTCTGACGTCTGCCACTCCGTTTATGCATTCCTATTCACAGTTTATAATATGATTTATTACATATTAAAACATATGTTTAATTTATCACGCAATACTGAAAAGGGCATTTAAATATACTGTTTTAAATATATATTTGTTTACAAACTTCAAAGCTCATAATATGTACTTATTCCTGAACTGTGACCAAATAAATATCATGTGTATGGTGACTTAGTACTGCTTTATAATAACTAACTTCTGAGAAGTAATGTTCGAACAAGATTAACTTGTTACGAATGCAATGTCGTTCTATATTTAAAATTGTTATAACTTTTTAACACTCATTTTCGCAATAGTGCCAACTAGTAATATGAATTGCGTTCATTGGGACGCTAATTTATCAAATACCTATACTACCCTTAAAGGTGTGCCGAAGTCTTTCGCAATACATGAACTGTGCGTTTTGTGTGTGTTTATGTTTCTTTGTTGAACACGTTGTTACGTAAATCATTATACATTATGAGTCCTTTTAACTTATTCGTGCGTCAGGTCTTTCGATGTGTATCCCATATGCGAATTTCATCTCGAATATAAATTTACAATCCAAAAAACAACACGTTTATATTCGTAATAATAGGTTTTTAGTGCAACTAAAATGTGTCAGTTAAGGTACGTTCAGTCAACTATTTCGTAAAGCAGATATATGTAACAAAAAAGTACCGTGTACGCTATCAAGATATGGGTCGGCTAGCTTGAACACTGCATCTCCTTTCAATATAATATATTTACCTATGAAGTTTTATGTGGATTCTTCTGAATTATTTAAAGTTTTGTCCCGAAGGTCAGACGGAAAACATGATTCTAGTTTGAAGCCCTCTAACATTCTTCTTGCGCTGGCGTATACCACGATGTTTATGCACACACCAACTACTTTTAGTTTGCAGGGTTGCAGAAGCAGGGAAGCAAAGGCGCCAAGAAGACTCGCCAGAACGATAATTATACTCTTCAAAAAGGCCCACCTTACTCACTAGTAAAAATGAGCATATACAATATATTTTCAATATTGATCATTATTTGTATTTTTTTCTTTAAATGTTTGTCAACAATACGCGTTTTGTGGATATAGTAAGCCCACTGTTAAATATAAAATTACACAGTAGATTTTTATAAAAACATATTGTTTATTGAGCGTTATTTACAGAATGCTGTTATGGACCGATTAACAGACAATGACGTTTGTAGCTATATTCAGCACAAAGCTCTCCCTTTTCGTGTTACTACATGTTTTCGCCCGTTTGCATTCGTACTTGACCTGTAAATGTACAACGCGTGATCAATGAATGGTTAATATAATGAAAAGTATTTATAACGCTATAAGCGGTTCACATTTTAGAACAACAGTTGCTTTTTTAAAATTCAATAAAGCATTTGAATGTTTAAATGCTACAACTCATGTAGTTGAATGACCTAGTTAATACAGCAATAAAGAAGAAATTATTTCGACGCATCAAGCCTCATCTAATTAATATATAGTACAAAACGATAACGCATTAACCACTATATAATTATTAAACCAAATACTAAACACTATAAGTAATTCACTAACTATGAGACACCTTTGTATCAGCTTGATATTAAAGTAGAGTTAGGATAAAAACATGAAAAATTAAAAAAATTAAATATATAAAT
>VMBQ01006561.1:0-12330 GCA_007657795.1 Dreissena rostriformis | reverse complement strand
CACCACCACCTCCACCACCACCACCACCACCACCACCACCACCACCACCACCACCACCACCACAACCACCGCCAACAACAACATCAACAACAGCCACAGATACAACTAGAACAACGCCTACTGTTACTGCTGCTGATGTGCTGCTTTTGTTGCATATGTTTTTTTTTTATATAACTTTAATAAATGTTAAAAACCGGAGAGCATTCTTTCTATGAACTTCAACAACATTGGCCTTATAGTATATGGGGTGATGCCGTTAAAAAAAAAAAAATCAATATAACGCACCACCGACACAAGCCGTCTTAATCGTTTACCCCGATCACGTTGTGCTCAGCTGAGCTTTATATTGGTTTGAAAGAGGAAAGGGGACTACACGAATATAAATAAACTGATACAAACATAAATGTTCGTGACTTCGTGTTGATGATTATTATGAACATTACAGATAACGAAGGGGTAGGTTTACGAAGGGTCGCTATATGCGCTGTTACATAATTGAATGAATTTACTTTTATCTTAACGGGAAATCTATTAAATATTGGAAAACAACAGTTGTATAATAAATATCGCTTTATTATGATTGCTACGGCAACATGATAAATACATGTAAATATGTGTTATGGTATATACACATTAATTGCAAATGTATAGATATGCAGATTGGTAACAGGTTTGCAATACCTTTTGCCCAATTTACACTTAAATAACACAACAAAAAAGCAACAAAGTCGTATGTGAGCGACGCTATTTATATCTATCGATCTTAATTATACGAGCACATAGAAAAGAACAATGCGTTTAATGTGTTGTTATGATATACGAAACAAAAAGAGAAATATAACAAAAAACTACATGTGTACATATATTTCATTACCTTTTATAGGGAAATGCGTGAATACAATTACACACATTTCGTTTAATGCAAATGTAAAGCAAACGTTCAGCACATATCTTCAGATAGTGGAGTCACTTATTTGAATCTAAAAGTTTTTTACTAATTGACATTTGGTTGATTTTTAAATTAGCAAGTATTCCAACTAGCTCACATCCACTTCAGGTTCTGAAGAATTATTTTAGAGTGTTCTTGAATCCAGACGATATGAACAGTAGCATGTTTGCACACATTATTATAACATATCATTTTTTTTATGTTGCCACACTGAGTAATAAAACATATTATGTATGCAAGAGTCTATGCGGATAACACACACTAAGTAATGTTTGATGTAAACAAATACATAATGTACCTATGAAGTTCAAGATGTAAGTTAATGTTCACCACTCTGACACACTGACAACAAAGCGACACAATCAAAATAACTTTATTGATATTCGCCATGATTCTTCAAATTAACTATGTATTAATTAATTTAAATTGCTATGTCGAACTTTAAAATAAATAATTGATTATTTGTTCAATTGTACCACTTGTTGAGGCTCAAACCTATCGCACCACCACAAATTCCGCCGATTAATCCATAAAATGCAGAGTTGTTATCTCCGATTTTTTTTCCAACCAAAATACCTGTCCCAAGAAACATTTTTTCAACGGTTTTCTGTGTGACTTGATCAACAAATTCTTCGTGGGTCAACGTACCGGCGTTTCTTTTGCTGTTCAATTGGTAGATATCATTCGCAAAGGCAATTCCTTGTATTGCGATTGTAGCACATAATAATGTTTTGTTTATCGGTTCCGAATATGTATCATAGAAAGATAAGTCCGATGTGTTCCTTTTCAACATTTCTTTTGCGGGTGATATGTCTGCTGTCGCCTCCATGTCTGGTGTCACAACTGAGCTTAAACTGTGTCTGTTAATATCAAAGTTTACGTTCTATAAGATGAATACACTCATCGATGTTATAACTTCAACACCAAAAGCCGCTTGTTCAACATGATGGCGTCCGACTACAGTTTCTTTAAAGTAAGTAATGAAAATTAATATCCTGTAAGCTCCAAGAGACTCTGACGCAAGTTTACCGCCTTATACATACTTTGCGATCTGTATCTGTACAGTCTGCCATATATAGGTGAGATAGACTACCGGTAGCTAAGCCACGATCATGTGTTTATACATATGACGTAGATGTTGCGTACGTCTAGCTTGCGACAGCATTATAAAGTGTTAAACTTCCTTCTCTTCTTTGATAGCAGATAAACGAAGAAAAAACATATCAAAGCCACTTTACTATACTGAGTTGATATTAAAAATGTACTTGGGCGAATGTGTTACATATCTAGAATCGTTTAAAATCACAGTGTGACGTTTCCCAAAGGCGATGCTAATAAGAAATAGGTCGTCGAGATCAAATGTACAAACGTATATGAAATTTCTTATTTTAATAGTATATTGACGCACCCATGAACTACAAGAATATGAAGAATATTGACTTGTTTTGGAATTCTTCAACACCATGTTAAACCGAATTGGTAACGTCGCGTATAAAGGTCAACAAAACATTGCAGTAAAACAGTATTTTTTAAGTCTCCTAGAACATGTTTCTGACATGCAACGGCTTGGTAAATTGTTTTGAAAATGCTAACGTAAATAAACTGTATAAAACAGAACTAGCTAACACAGTCTTTTACCGAAATTGTTTTATGGACACTGATGCTGAGGATAGTAGGATGACCATATGTCTGAATACATATAACATGAGTATGTATTATTTTCTTTATAACTGTAGCAATAATGACAATTGACATTATTTTGGTTTTCCATATAAACTTGGAATATGGAGACTTATTCAATTATTATAGGTCTAAACCTTCTTTGCAACACATATTTTTGTACAGCTACATATCAAATTTAATATTTTCTATTGTCTATACATTTCTTTCTCTTTGGTGGTCTGTATCAGGGATATGTGATACCCATGTGTCAATAATGGGTCAATGTATTTCCATTAACGACGGCTTTTATGCATTACTCAAAACATTTGTTCTGCGACGTGTGTTTGCACATCCATGTTTTGGTTTGCTTTACACAATTTATTCCTGCGTGATCTTGAAGCATACTTAGTTTGAGCGAAATCACAGTGTTCAAAATCAAAGTGACACATTTATTCATACCACGGTATTCACTACTGGTGTTACAAATATGAATTTTGGAAGAAAGTACCCTACATTCTCGCAATATAGTCATTATATATAATACCTCCATCCTTAAATCAATATGATACAAAGGTTTGTGTTCGGCGCAGTACTTAATTGTAAATGCTGGGATTTTCGAATACATTTGTACAACAAATCATCATATCAAGATGACCTGTCTGTTCTGTGCAAAAACCACGTCTCTCGCTTTCATAATAACCCTTTGTTATATGGGCATTTTCCTTATACGGCTATTGGCAAAGTACTTGTCCATGTCCGCTCAATAACTTCTTTGTACACGACACAATTTTGAAATAAATGAATACAAATAATCATAATTTCTGGACAATGTATTGCGAGATGTCGGTCGCTTGAAGGTCAACGCAACTTTCAGTTTTTGCATAGTGGGATTGATCTTGTTACGGCTTATAACTTTGCCGCTCATCATTTGATTTACAAATAAACAGGCATAAATGATTTTCTTTTCGAGACGACGTTTCGTGTGCAAAACTATGGTGCTCGCCTACATGTTAAGATCGCACATGAAACTTTGTGTTTGTGCATATTGTTTATATCGCTATAGTCAAATTACATTTTCTTGTCCTGTCAAAAACTTGTTCACGCCTCATGGGATTTTGAAATAAATTGGCACAGATAGTCATAATAAATAGATGACATGAAAGTTAAACAACCATGTAGGTTGCTTGAGGGTCAGGTTCACAGTGAAAACTTCAAGTTTTCCCTTATTCCTTATATCGATCAAGCAACAGTATTTGTTCAAATCCGTCCCAAACATTTGTCGGGCATTATGTCTTACCGAATAAAATTTGCACACATGATCATCAAAGAAAGACATAGTGGCAGATGTAAAACCATGTTACTAGCTTTAACGTCGAGGTCACGCTTGAAGTTTACGCATATTCCAAATATGTTAAGAGTTAGAGTATGTGTTCTCGACCCATAATTATGTCGGGCATTATGTCCTTTTATAATACATTGGAACATATTGTCATCATATCAAGACAAGTAGTTGCATGCAACAACTATGCTTCTTGCTGAAAGGTCAAGGGCAAAGTGGGCATAGTTATTATTTTGTACAAGTGTGTGTGCACTTTATTTAGTGCATTGCAAAAAGTTTTAACCGTTTAAAGGCGACATATTGTATACACTTTCTATGGCGATCGCGTTGAGATCAATATAAGAAATTTGAAATTGGCTTTATGAGATAAAAAGTTACAAAGGACTGGTACATAATTATATATCAATTGTTCACATCATGTGTGTCACTCATCATTTAGTTTGGTGTCTACGTACATATCGCCCTATGTAGATCCAGTCAGTGAATACATTTGCAAACTTGTGTGGTTCAGCCAAGCTAGCAAGCTATTTTGCGTTAAGCATATTGCAAACTATTAGACGATTTGTCAGTAAACACACGTTGAGTGTCTTTATCATAAGGCGCTGGTATCAAGCGCTATTAACCCCACAGGGTTTGCACGCGATAATTGCATTGCATGCCTATGAATGGTATAATTTATCACAAAGTGAACGTTCTGACATAGTCATTTTAAAATGTCGAACACATTTTAAATATGGCAGTTAATCCTTGTCTTGTTCCAATAATTTGTTCCAAGTATCACGGTTTATTTAGGGTTATTAATAGTTTGCCAACCAATTATGTTCGTATTCATTTTATGTGGAACCAATCTTGATCACTAGTATACTATATATGTGTATATAACTTTTATCATGTAAAGGATTTGAACTGTCCTTAAAATTGCTCACATTTACAACCGAAAGTAAAACTGCATGACACGATTGACGACAACTACTGATTAATCAAAAACGTTTAAGTGCAATTAATCGGTTCAACTAAACTGAAAGCATGTTATGCACATTACCACAAAACACACAAGTTAAACGATATACGGGTATAATTCCTTGTGTATTTATATCAGATTATATCATGCATGTCTATGTTATATTGCTGGCGCAGTCTGGTATTTATGTCAAGCTCATAGGACAGTATTTAAACGTACTTTATATTAACAACACAGGTCTTCTACAGCTGATAAACAATTTAATTTTATGCAAAAAAATATTTGCAACGATCTCAGAGTGTATCGACTTTGACATGACACTCATTACAAAAGATTATTAAAATTATGCTATCTTATATTTAACATAATAATATTGGTTCATAGTGAATTAAAGTTTAACATGTATTGTACTGCGGTGCTAAAGAAAGCAGTACACTATTCGTATACTGTATACACATGTTTGGCTCGGTTAAACCGCGTATGACCGGTTTGCAAGGTTTCTGTCACAGCTTGCCTCGTGAATCGAAATATTTACTAAAAGGCAAAATGACGGTGCTGATTTTGCAATGATTAGGCAGAATTCAAGATTGATCAAATTTCCTATTTTGCCAGTTATACGTTCTTCTTATTGATATAGATTGCGAATCAACAAAATTGAAATAGTGGTCGACAAACAAAATTCTAAAGAGGAAAAATTGAAATGATCTGTAAATCACAATTAACGTCTTTAGAAACGTTTAGTTACATATTAACACCTGTTTGCAGACTACAATATAAAGGAAACGTTGGTGAGCAGAAACGGTGACGGCCTTCATAATGTCAACATCGTTAACTCGATGTTTCGAGTATTGAGTACAATATCGGATCACTATGTACATGTATCATATATTTTAGTTACGCATTGATTATCAATTGCATATTTCGGCTTTCCAAAATTGTATTTCTAATTTTGGAAAAACGTTGTTTTCTGATCGAATCAACTGTCGCCTTCACTAACACATAATGCCTAAATGCTTACATTTACTAATGATAAACTATAACACAAGTAATAGTTTTTTTTTCGTGCAGAAAAATGCTTACATTGGGGACCTTATAAAATTCATTCATTGTCTTTGCACATTCGCACAATAATATTCAGTTGTCCAATTCAATATCTAATTGAAGTGTGTCAGAATTCGTTTTCGTTGAAATGATTCACATTCCACACGTGTTTCATTGCATTTCATTCAATGTCATTTGGGCATGGTACATTATAATTATACAGGTACGTTGATTCCTTGACACCTCCTCATGTCCTTGACACGTACGTTATACATACTATATCGTCAATTGTTTCCACTATGAGGTGGTTGCATTGATTTAGGTATAGATAACTGGTCGTCTACATATTTTTTTATTAAATTCATATATTTCCAAGGTTGAAGACTGACGTTATCAAATCATGAGCTTTTGTACTGTTGAGAAATGTGGACAAAATATCGAACCGATATGAGATACGCTATAATGGAATACTTCGCAAGGTCATATATTTGTTCACAATAAAAACTATTACAGATTTTTAGAGTGTGTTTGCAAAATACAAATTATTCACCAGGTAGTTATCTGTCGTCGTTAATAATTTACGTTTTTATTGGTTTCAAACAGCACAATGTCAAGCTAGATAGCACCCTTATAAAGCATCAGTCGAGTCAGTTTATTAGAAGATATCATCGAACGACTGTCATACCAAAACGTTTACATATGTCTTTTCATTTCAACAATTTTTAATTGCACCTACAGCCCGCATTAAACCACTGTGTTGTTTCTTTGTAAGATGTTTCGGATAATTTCTTGTGATTGCCGGCGACGTGTCCTCTATAATTTATATCAAATTAGCGGAGTTAAACATCCGTAGCCAATGGTATAAATATGGATTACTCTTATCCAGATAATAACTTCTGGTTATCTTCAAAAAAGATATCATAAAATTGAAGATAACCAAAAGTAAGAGTTATGAATAAGAGTTATCCAGATTTATACAATTGACTACAGGTGATCTTTCAAGTCTACATATACTTTTCTAGTTTAAGCTTCACTCTATAATTTATCGGTCTGAATAAACTAGCAACTTTTTTCACAGCATGGTCTTTGTAAATACAAAACTAAATAACACAAATGTTTCATAGACCTAGTGACTAATTAAGGTGCTAAAATTCACATAGCTAATCGAATATGGCAGTGTGCAAAACGTACAAATTAACCAATACATTGCTACTTATTTTCCATGTTTATGAAGATATTTATTTTTCAGCCATACTAGGATTGCATTCTTCCATGTTTGTTTCATAATATCTAAATAACGGTTAAGTTACAAACATGGGTGCTTAATTATCGCATTTATCATTGGCAATCTTACGTTACAGTCACACTACGAGAGATGACTTGCATATTTGCACAAGTGACGAGTCACATACCACACACTTACTCTAACACGCCCCCGGTATAACGTTAAGCAGTAGTTTTATCGTAATGTCGGCAACGGTTAACAGATTCTATAGAACACGTCCAAAGGAGAACATCAGATATTTAACCACATGTCAAGCTTTTGTCCGCGTGCCGCAAAATTGTCATTGATGATCAATCTTTAAGAAATGCATAACAATGGTGCCTGTGGTTGACAAATAATCAAACAATCATATTTCCAAGCATATTATGGGTTATAGTTTCAATAGCTTCAACGTAATGAAATTTATACATACCACTTAAAACGGGTATATTCCATCTTTTCAAACACATTTGTTTTCCGTCACAATGTTTCGCACATATAATCGTTACCTAAACATATCTATTCTGCAAAAATATGTTTTTCGACGGATACCATTTGTTTTCCGTCACAATGTTTCGCACATATAATCGTTACCAAAACATATCTATTCTGCAAAAATATGTTTTTCGACGGATACCTCCAGTTTGATTCGAACTTACGGCTTAAAAAATGGCAATGTAAATGAAAATTATATTATACTTAAGTTTCGTCATCAATACTGCGCGTGCTTTCAGTGGTACTTCGAAATGCTTTACTTTTACATGTTCTATTAATTTGTGCAAGCCCGCTGAAAGTGTCCCAGCTGACATTTGTTAGATTATTAAACAAATTATTTGTGTTATTGAGCGTTAATAAAAAAAAAACAACATGCGTTTAGAGCAACAATTTCAAACATACGTTTTAAAAGAGAATTTCGTGTTTGTTTTCTCTATTCCATTGAACGAAACGTTTTTGTATGTGTATATCTTTGCAATTTTATGAGTATTTGCAGCCAGCGATAAACGATTTCGTATCATCAAACAGACAAAGGCATTCAAAGAACAACAAGACAAATGACCGAATGACTAGAGTAACAAGAACGTTACACGAATTTGGGTTTTAATAACCTGTTTAGAAGTTCAAAAATTCAACAAGTCATATTTTAAGCACGAAATGGTATGTAAGTGCAAATTTCACAGTAATGAATCACATTGCCAACCGTCTTAAGAATTTATTTTGAATAGAATGTATTCATTCAATTGTCACCCTTATACTGTTTAGTCAATTCCTATTGTTTAAAACATGTAAAGGATTGGCCTAAAGCGTGCATTGAGATTCGATGAATGAAACGAATGCATGTGGTATGAGCTGTGCATACCATTATCTGTAATATTTGGATAGAAATAGGTCAAAGTTATTGTTAGACGAAATGAAAACAATGAACATCATTATTTCAAAAAATATGTAAATATCAATTTGTTAAATGGAACTGGAATGTATGCGTTCAGATTCATCTGTATAGGATATATTTATTTATGGCAAATTAACTAGTTATACCACTATTCGTGTAATACACAAATACTAGTTTGCATAAGATTACATGTACGTGTAAAGACTAAACTTGCACGGGTAAGCTTTTAGGTTAATCTTTAAACAACTAATGCTATATCAGGAACACAGATCATTCATCGGCTATAGCTTTATTGAGGCAAACCTGTTTTGAAAGTATCGTATTGGGCTACACATGTGGCATGAAACAACTTAAAAAATGTAGTGTTATGAAGCGTTAAAGCGGGACTGTACGATTTTTACATGTGTTAAAATTTAATATATTGATTAAATTATGTTACGATGACTCAAAATAGGCAATACAAATTATACTTTGAAGACGAATTTCATAAAATGCAGCAAAGACAAGTTAGCGCTGGTTAAAGCCGATGCCGACACTTTTACTCGTATTTGTAAGGAAACAAAATTGTGTCTTTGTGTCGTATGAACGAATCTGCACTAAAACTAAATTTAGATTCACATTGTACATGTATTATATATATGCTGGCGAATTCGGCTGGAAGCCAATTTCAATTTTAGATTTAAATATCTGGCTTATTTCGCATTTTTCGACACATGTTCTTCTTAACTTTTATTTTAATTTATATTGAAATATATGTATACTAATTTTTAATACATTTTATAAAAATTCATAAATATTTGACAAAATCGTACAGTCCCGCTTTAACATGAAGTAGATAAACGGTTAACGTTCTAGGGTCTATGAATTAGACTACCGAAAGAAAACAAAAACACTAACACCACAATAAGCACACCACAGGCGTGCCCGTCTGTGACGTTATCCAAATCGACGCAATCAGAGCTAAGTAGGTAACCGCAGTCACGAGCAATACGTCAACCATTTAGGAACGATTACAAGAAAAGTATTGCGCGTCCGCTTCCCTACGGCCTATCATTAACTCTTTTGTTTTCGTAGCGCATTGCACAGCAAGCCCGTCATGAGTAGGCCGAATTTCACATTATCTTCAAATCATATCAAACGCAGCCCGAAAACAATGTCCCCACGGCGACAATCAGTGCAATCATACCACGTCAAGTAGCGCATTCAAATCACAGGAGGAATGCCAGCCAGGTGTCTTCGGTTTGCTTGTATAATTATTTTCTGCGGTAGTGTATTGACTGCGGCGCTTAAAGAAACTTACAAAAGAAAAACTAGATTACTCATAAACAAAATATGCAAGACATTCAATCTACGTCAATGATCTGCGTTGTACAAATACTTTGTCTAGCCCAACCCACAATAATTTATTAAGAACACCATAATGATTGTCAAACGTCTAGACCATTCCATCAACAAAATATTAGGTCATGCCCTTATCTATTTGTACGCGCCAAGCAACGTTCAACTTTGCTTATACCAAAGCCGCAGTCCCCACCTTACACCTAAAACAGTATTTAAGCGCCGCCCTCGGCTAATATGACAAACAGTGTTCTGGTATTGATCCAGGTAAAACCTCTGTCGTTATGTTAGAAAACTTACACTAAAAAATATACTTTTTACTTGAATTATTTGATTAAGTACAGCAATTTATAATTATAATAATTATACTTTAATTTCGTTTGACTT
The DNA here is from genome assembly GCA_007657795.1 of Dreissena rostriformis. Lineage (NCBI taxonomy): Eukaryota > Metazoa > Mollusca > Bivalvia > Myida > Dreissenidae > Dreissena > Dreissena rostriformis. The sequence continues at coordinate 1,999 of VMBQ01006561.1, read as the reverse complement.
TGATTTAAAAACAATGTTTATATTATAATATTTCATAGGATTAATTTGTGTGTAAATAAGTATGTAGAATGTATTATTAAAACGCTGATTTATATATTAAATTTACATTAAAATATTTTCATAAATAACTTAATATTACACAGAAGCTAATATCGTTAGTATTGTAATTTAGTTTTGTGTTTTGGAATTACTATATATATATATTATTGGGGTTACATAACTATGATTTCAGTTCCGTATGATTTATCGTCACCTGAGTCATCAGTGCAAATTAACTGTGATTAGAGGCGGAGTGTAGACGATTACACGTACATGTGCGGTTAACATACTAATCATAAGTATATAGTTGTATCATTATATAAAATTATCATACGTATCACTGTCCGACATAATAGTACATGTCCACAAACGCGTTGCCGTTTGAGGATGTATGAGTTTTGAGCATACATAATTGCTTGAGGTTATTTAGTAGTTTCAATAGATACATGATAACTGTATTAAACATACATTCTAAAAAATGCAGCAACTTAATTAAAATTGTATGGGTAACAAAACATAGGGGGACGGAGCGAAAGCTGTAAAAGCCTTCGGGACTGCTTTGATCGACGTCACGGCTGAAGTACTTGTTAAAGGAGGCGGATTCTTCTTCAGAGTTTTTGTTGGTGGTGCTACAAATATGTTAAAAGGGCTATTAGAATAAAGTTCACATGCATTAAACGTAGTTCTGTTAAACATAGTACGCATTATTCTACATAGTCTTCAGAACGTTATTATTTGCGTGTGTGTTTGTGTGGATTGCACTTAGACTACGCCCCAGATTATATAAGCGTTGACATGGTTTACATGTACTTTGACGTTGGTATGGCGTTACAGTATTACACCATACAAAATTCAGGTTTGTAAAACGAGTTTGATTGTTATTTTCCTTTTCAAATAGTTTCATCTTAACAACGTAGGGTCATACGTATTCAGCATCACAATCATATATTACAATAATAAGAACATTTATATCAACGAACAATCAGAAGCAAACGCAAGATAATTGTTGACCACGCACGACGGACGACAAACGGAGGAAACAGGTAATAACTCACGATTGCATCGTGAGTGAAACAATTACATGTATGTATTCTCGTATCAATACCCTATTGCCACACCGAGAAAAAACAAACACATAACATATAATTCGGCATGCATCGGCAGCCTTATTTCAACATGTAAAGTTTACATTCAAACTATCTATTTACGCCAGATTGACCATTGGGCATCTGAAGGAATTGAGGAATGTCCAAACATTACCATCGAACAATCATCTTTGCAGGCATTCAACATGTGTTACATCGGGCCCTTTCAACAACTTTTGAACGTCAAAAGGGAATAACAGATTAAAACGAAACTCAAACGACGAATGTTTATAATAAAGCTTGATCATTCACGCAGATCAGAAACAGTTTTGAACGTTCATTTGTAAATAAATATAACGGGGCACAAATAAAACATAGAGTAAAACTATATTATAAAATGTTTTGTCTCACAATCGTGAAAAACAAAAATGCAAAAGGACGTCTATACACAATTAACTTAACAATTTGGCACACACATTTATTGTTTAATAACTTAATTTGTGATTGCATAATTTTTACAAAGGAAGCAACGCAAGTTTTGCCATGACAATTAATACCGCACTGTTTTACATTTCATCTGTTATAGAAAATAAACACAGTAAAGATCATTAACTACAACCGTAATGTTTTCCGCTTATGTTGCAAAGTAATAGTCTGATCATGAACCTTCAGCCAATGTTTACTGTAATTTGAAAGGAATGCTAACATAAAAAATACGGAACACAGCATTTACTTTAATTGTTGACATATTTTACAACTACATCGTGGTTGAGTTTAAATTTCATTGAAATCTTATAATTAATTATTACTTACTCACTGCTGATTATTCTAATTAAAATCTTAAAGCGGGACTGTACGATTTTTACATGTGTTAA